>JAHZMT010003953.1:0-10235 GCA_027743785.1 Sinhomidia bicolor
GGATGTACTATCGTACACCTTAATAATAATGTCATGCTAAATATATAACTTGACAATACCATTGTGGTAATATCTTCAGAGACAGAATTAGGGGACATCTCTCACCGGATTCAAGAATAGCATATCCCTGTCGTCCTCCTCCTCTGTAAACTCGTGCAAAAGCAGAGAAAAAAGAAAAAAACACCATTTCACTGCAGTTTATATTTTATAGGCATGTAAATACATTTAGCTGACACGACATTTTCTCTATAAATGCCGTGTGTGGTGGTGGTGTGTGTAAAGTTTAGTGTGTAAGTAAAGCGGGCTCGGAATGTCTACATTTTTTGTGTACTTGTGTGTACACATAAATAAATGAAGACAAGTGAAACCATCAGCCTGGGAATAACGGACGACGGCTTCTGGAGGAGCAACTATTATTTGAATGAGCACATGGGGACATCTGCAAAACTGCGGTGATACGTCTATTCCACGTCTATCTTACTAACTCAAATCCAACAGTGCAGTGGTGCTGGTGCTACCAACAGCAGCATTTGCAATATACATTAGCTTGTAGCTTTGTTGTCCTTCTCTCTCTCTCTCCTGTAGTGTCATGCCAGGATATTTACAATTGCTTAGGGCAAGGAAAAGTTTTTAGTTTTGTAGAGAATGCGGAGGAGCCAACCTATCCGTCAAAATGTAAGCCGATATAGATGTCTGTGCAAGGAACGCTTCGCTTTCACTCCCCTTCCCCTCCCCGTTTGCTATATTAATGTATGAACTCTATATCTGCTGAAGCGCAAATGACAAAATGCATGAAAAAATGGGTCTCCTCCACCACCGAGAACGACAATTGCTTGTGCTCTTGCTGTGTGTGTGTGTTGTTGGTGCTCTGTTTTCTACTTATACTCTATTGTATTCACCTCGCAACTTTGTATTGGGAATCTAGTTTCAAGTGCTTGTCAATTCCTATATCCAGCTGTGAGATCAAGAGATTCACATCCATTCTTTTACACTACATTGGCAGCTCTGTTTAAAGGCCCTCACTAGTGCGCTTCCTGTTTAGAAAAAAAATACAGCCCAAGAAAACTGTCATGCTATTATCATCCCTACACCCACGACTACAAAAAATAATCAGGAGAAAACAGCAGACTTTTTTTTTAGCTTTTTAACGAGAAAAGGCTGGAACTTGGTTATATAGAAGACAGACATGACATGCAGTATTTTTTCCAGCTCTTGCAAAAACGAATTGAAGGATTGCCATTTGAGATGGCAAAATGAGGAAAAGCACAGAGAACATATAGCATTCATTCTAAACCAGAATTTATTGCATCATGATCATCACCATCAATTTAGATGGAGTAGTAGTACTTCTCAACTAATCCTTTGATCTATTATACACTTTTTCTAGAGAAAACGTTGTTGTAGTTTTGATTTTGATGCCGTTCTAGAAAAGGACTTTTTGCTACAAATAAATGCATTTAGATGTTATCTTTTGGGTGGACTAGTAAGGTCACTATATATTTACTGTACGCATTTATTTAACAGGGTTATTTAAAGCAATTTTACTTGAAAAAATTAAAAATGGTTGAGTATATGCATATTAACATAGTGTTATTTAAGACTGCTCGACATTTTGTATTTTACAGTTATAAATCCGGAAAATTAATGTCTTTGTCATGCACTCATTCATACGTCTCTCAACTTGATTTACTTGTAGGGCATGCGTAAGCACTTTTGAGAATTATTATTATCTTCACTAAAGTATGCACATTCATACTTTTAATATTTTTAATTTAATTCATTTGTAATATTTCAGCAAAAATAATAATAATTCTCTAAATAAGTCATGATGAATACACTACATTTTTTTGAAATGTTGACGATACAGTTTACAGACGTAATTTGCAATGTTGTATATGTTGTAAAAAAATTGATTGTTTCACAGAGTTTGATATAATATATTTTTTTGTTATTGCAACATCAAATTTTTTGCACGTTTTTTGTGTGGTTTCCCGTTTGTATTCTTATTTTATGTCGTGTGAACTCAATTTCTAAAATCGGTAAGCGTGTTCGCATGATTATATCTTCTTTTTTTGTAAATGTCATATATACGTACTTGTGAAAGATGAAAAAAGACAAAACTATGTTGAAGCTACAATATTCATCTTGTTTTTTGCATATGTGTAACTCTATTTTTGTAATGAATTTTCAAGAAGTATTTAAAAAAACGTTTTCACGTAGCAATTTACTTTTACTGTGTGACATGTCCTGTCATAAAGTGATGTTTACCTATATATCTATTTATAGGGGTAAGGTCCCCCCGTTAGCGAAAGGACCTCACGAAGACTCTTTCAAGTAATTTCTAAGATCACTTTCATTATTTATGTATCGTGTCTGGCAAATTATTGATACTTTTCTGAATGTCGGATTCTTGCAGCTAATATAGTTATTATGCAATTAATTTTTATTAATCAATCACTTTAGTAAAGCACCTTTAATTTGAATTAATTCAAAAACTTTTAATTCTCAATGTGACCTAATTAACAGCACTTCAACCATACAGTACACATGCTTCTAGTTAGCTAGATATTAAACTACTTGTATTACCTGTATTACACTTACATAATTCCTCTGCTTATCCTTTAAATTAACTAAAAAACAAACATGACTTTTAAAGATAAACCACACACACACTAATTACATAAGTATTTTGCAAGTAATTTTCAACGCAAACTAAATTTGTCAGTCTTTTGTAAATAGTAAAAACATTGTTTTGTCAATCCACTTTTAACACCGTACTTGTTTTTTTTTTTGCAATTATTTCGTCTACCATCAGGAGTTTCAAACACAATGCATCCTTTGTGATGACAAGATGGCCTACTATACGACGTCACAAGTCGCTAAGACCTCCGTCCCCTTCACCATCACTTCAAACAAAAGAAGCAAGGGGCTTAAATCGAGGAGATACTGATCAATCAGCCACCTCGGGTGGATGCCAGCTTCCAGTTGTTCACGGACCACCACAACAACCGCCACCAAGACTTCAGGCGAGCACAAGTCAGGATTCAATGGGAAGGGATGAGAACTCTCTTCATGATATGTGCGAGGAAGAAGAAGGAGCAATTCCTGGCCGCTGGCAGGAGCTCACTCCGAAACACAAGGCGGCCATAAGAGCCATACGAAAAGTATACTTTCTAAATAACAATCCTTAATTAGAGTAAAAGTAGTACATTTATTGAAAAGTGAAACTTTTAAAGTGTATTAAGGGAGCTAAGCTGAACAAAGCCGCTGCGAGGATTTTTTCCCAATTTATGAAATAAACAACTGTACTGTACTTCATTTCAAAGTATCCATTTAGTGATAACACTTGAGAAAGGAAAGAACTTAAAATTGATGAGACTAAAAAACAGATTAAGCAACAAAAACGAAAGCCTTTGAAATTGACAGTATTTATTGACCAATATGAACATTAATGGCATTTATATTATCGTATCGAAATGTTTTTTACTTGTGCAATTTTTGTAAAAGTATTGCAATACTCATAGGATGAGTCTAATGAAATGACATGAAATGACAGGAAATTTTATAAATCCACTCCAGGAAATAGAAAAAGTTGCCCAATATACTTTACAATCAATAAATCAATAACTCTCTGTGAATGTCAAACTCTGACTTTAACAATGATTTATGTATTTCTTAAACTGTCTTCCGGGAAGATTGACAAGAGAGTCAACGACGAGTAGTGTTTATCACAATGTACTTTTTGTAGAAATGAAGCAATTCTTTAAAGAGAAACCACAGTAAAATAGAAAAAAAATATGTCGATGTAAAATGTGGCCAAGATAAAAAAACGCGTTTTTCATTGTCTTATTTAATAGATGAAATACCTTGTTTCAAGGAGAAAGTTCCGAGAAGCTCTTAAACCTTATGATGTAAAGGATGTGATTGAACAGTACTCCGCTGGGCACGTTGATCTTCTCAGCCGCGTGAAGAGCCTTCAACAGAGGTGAACTACTTACTTTATTCCAAGAATAATAGCTTCATCGCTCAAGTGTCTCTGGGATGAAACTTTCAAACAATTTTTGACATGAACGTTGAACAGCATGCATACCACAGCAAAAAATCTTTTGCGCAATGCCCCATATTTTCATTGTATATTTTTCTTTGCTGAGTCACCAACTGGGCAATAAATTAAACTCATTGTTGAAAAAATTAGTAAAATTAAACCATCTGTTTGCTGACAAAGAAAATAAAATTGAATTGGGGCCCTGTTCAAGGGTCCCGGCAAGAAGCAAAATATGTAAAAGTATTCTAAAATGTCAAAATTTATCATTGTCTTTGTGTCAACAGATTAGACATGATTCTTGGAAGACAAGGATCCAAAGCTCGAGATGTTTATGACTCAAAAATATGCCTTGCAGCGAGAATAGTAAAAGTTGAAAGACAGGTAAACGAGTACAAAGATGCTACATTTTACAATTAAAGTATTTGTGATTCTCATATGAAACCAAAGGTTAGAGAGAAAAATTCATTAAGGTTTACCCATTGCGGATGCTTACTTTCTGAACTTGTAAAGGTTGACGATATTGAAACCAAAGTAGAACAACTGTTAGAGTTGTACATAGAAGATCGGAAGCGCCTTTTAACACTATTTCCTCCCAACTCTTCTGGAGCGTCTCCTCCAGGTGGTGGTGCAGTTGACGGAAGTGGTTCAAGTACAACATTAAAACCTGCTACCTGTATTTCGCCTCCTCCTTCTGGGAACATTGCCATTGCCACTGTGCAACCAATGACGGCAAACAATCCTCACTCAATAGCTAGCAAACTTAGACCAATTCTTTTAGGAAAACAGGTTTGAAAAATGAACAAAATATTGTCACTATACTACTAGAACTGCATACATATAACGGCATAAAAACATTAGATTATTTTATCAGCTAATAAGCTTACCGAACCGTTTTTTCTTTCGGTCTAGTCAAGTCAATCACAGAATTATTGCGTATTTGTATGACGTTGTTCATGGCTTGACTTTCACTTGTGTCTGTTTTCTACAGAGTAGTGAGCCGAACAGTCCTGTCACCCGACTAGCATTTCAGCATAATCCCTCCACAGATGAGAATGGAGATCAACATCCATCAAAAATGAGGAAAAGGGTAACCCTGAGGTAATGTCAGACAAAAAGAAGTTTATCGAGACGTCCCTTCCTGCACTTCATATTTTAAAAGACTACTCACACTACACACTAGTCTGACGCTGATCATTATCCAATGTTTTGTTGAAATTTGCCGAATGGCTTAAAGTGAAAAGTCATGTTGTTGGCATCAGGGCAATGCGGCGATATGGTTTCCCAAAAACGCCTTCGCCTTGTGTACTTTTTTTTATCGCACACCCACAAACAGTTATTAAAAAACAGCCCAAGTCAAGTTAAATACAAAAGAAGAGCACTAACTACATTTTTTTGTTTGCGCATAAAAATGGTACATTACTCGTTGCTTTCTCCATCTATGCACAGCTCAATTCCATCAAGAGAGACAACACCGCAATCGGAAGAGCCGCTTAGAGAGATGGATCATTTGGTGGTACCAGAGACGGCTGATCCTCACGTACACTTGTTTCTTAATGCATGTTCCGGATGTGAAGATGAAGAAGAACCTGCTGTCTTCCAAGCCAACGAAATACCTACCAATCTTGGCAAAGCTGGACCGAATGGGATTTTTGAGGTTTACATGCAACATTTTCATTTCAAGTCATTATTATTACCCTTGTATGTATTTCCTCTAAGCCGGATCATGAGTAAAATGAAATGGTTCATAAGTACATAATATTATGGGCAAATTTGTAACCAGTTTAGTTGAACATAAAAAGGCGCTCTTCTTTTGTTCAGTAAACCGAGTTAATTGTAAATAATACTCATGGGAAACGGAGTGAAAGCACGAATACGAAATAATAATGTTCCACAGCGGTTTTCACTTGAAGGAAATACATGCAATAGAGGAAAGTGTTCTCTGTGCTTTAAAAAAAATGATAACTGTGTTCTGAATCGTTTAATTTTTTTTTGCTCTGCTACTTTTATTAGGGAGAGCTTCCTGACTCACGCGAGGAAGAAAACGCTGTTTGAAACATGAAATTAATGACAGAAGATAAAAAAAGCCTACTTAATAACCTTACGCTCCAATCCTCCTTCCAAAACCACTCATTTTGTACACACAATAATAATATACAAATGAACGTTAATAATATGTTAACGTATTGTGAATATCATTTAAGTTAAGATTAAATTTAATCAACTTACAAAGCTAAAGTCTTCGTCATATGACATTACATAATAAAAATCGACTAACGAAATATAACAAAAAGTCATTTTCCAACATGTTGATAAACCCTAACTAAATGTTTTTGTTTTACCATACAACTACAGTGTATCCGTATTAAGGTACAACATTTAAATTTAAGCTTAACAATAAAAGCAGTTTGCCGTCATTATTACTATTTCTTTAACTACTACTACTACTACTACTCACTTCAAAAGTGCTTACCAGTCTACCCAATTTGGCGATAAAAGACGAAAATACATATAGAAAATATACCTGATCAACGATCACGCATAAACCTAAGTCAAGTTCAGGGCCAAGTTTAGCTCTCATAAGTAAAATGTTAAAAATACAGGTAAGAATGGTGTTAACAGATTATATGTGTGCTTCAGTTAAGTACATACGATAATGATAATTTGAATAGGGTAAATTCTGTTTACTTTGAAGAGTTCTCAATTGAAATAAAACTCTGAAATTCTGTACTTTGTACGTCACGTTTATTGCATTGCTAATTTCATATGCTCAACTTTCCCCAGTAGTCTTGAGTTTGAAAATTTGTATTCTTCAATATAAACTTTTTTTTTATTCGGATGTATACCATTTAATTCAATGTTTTCATTACACTACTGTACTATTCGTGTAATTAATTAAATGTCACATTACCAGTACATAAGATACTTTGATATTCGATGAACTTTCTCTCTGCAATAAATATCTGTTACAAACACACAGGTGTACTCTTTTTTTTATTTTTTACTGATATATAGTAACACTTACAACATACAACATGCTTTGAAAGTTTGGAATTTTGAAATTCAATTTTCTCTGTGTACTAAATATTACTAGTTCTGTTTTTTTCTCTTTTATAACCAAAAGTAAGAAAGTAAGAATAGTACATAAATATTTTAATGTTAATTACTGCAAGTATTTGCTTACTTCTCAGAGGTAAAAGAGATTTTTGGTTTTCTAAAAATATGTTAAGAATATCTTTAGACTCGTTAATTAAGCAGTAGTAACGCAAGTACTTTCATAGTTTTATGATAATGATGAGCAAGCAGTACATAGATTCGGCCTGAAATAATGTAACATAATATACTAAATAATTACTATTAATTATCTATGTATCTACTAGAATATTTTACTAAGTGAATCTTACCAGAACACAATAATGTTTTATTTAAATAGCNTAAGTGAATCTTACCAGAACACAATAATGTTTTATTTAAATAGCAAAAAGTCTATCTGGTGAGAACTTGTGTTAGAAACCACTTCAATTCGTACGATTGTGACTTAATAAAAAGTAATTCAGAATGTTGATGCGCAAACAAATTGGTCTATATAGGTATACTTATGTTCATACGGTGTAGGGTCGCAATCGGGAATACATACCATGTCCGTAAGTGATATCATTTTTTTTATATTGGGCCCCTTGAAATTGTTTACAGGTGAAGACACTGATAGTATGTAAAGCAAGAAATGGGTTAGTCGTAAATGTAATTAGTTCGTTCAAGGCAAATTTTGAAAAAGAAAAATCTTATTTTAAATGAAGTTTAAACGATTTTGGAGGAAAATGTTTATTGAAATGTTATTTGTTTTTGAAAAATCTTCCAATATTTATCGTACCAGTACGCAATTAGATAAAAAATGCGATGCCAGACTTTGTTTAAAATTCTCGTAACGCGATCCCAGAAAAGGAAAGGACTCTTGAGAACGTTTTGAGCTCGAAAAAAATTATTGTTGGTCTTGCCCAAAATTCTCCTTCAAGTAGTTATATCTAGTTATCTCCTTCAAGTCAAGTTATATATAAGACTAGCCCATTTCTGACTATAATTTTGTATATACCTTGGACGCAACAATACGCACTTGGTAATGGCAATATTTCTAATTTTGTTATATTGTCGTGAGATATTTTAGATTATACTATTTTATGACCCACTCGTATGAATCGTTAAAGTCCATTTTTTGAAAATTATCTCACGTATCATTTTGCTTACTACATTTAAATATAAAATTAATAACTATACAATTTATTAAGATACTCCTAACTGTAGTTTGTAAAGAAAAAATCTATTAGAATCTATTTCCTTTCATGACAATGGAGACATTAATTTCACGGATTATATAACGGCAGTATTTTACCTGTCTAAACTTCTAAATATAAGAGTGATGGGAATCAGGATTGACTAGGATTTACCCGTCTGCTATAATATAAACTACTAACTACCTACATAAAATATTACGCCATTCATTGTAAAGAATAATATAAGCTAATATAATAATATAAGAATACATAATAGCAACCATTTATAATAGCTCCCTACTATTCAGCATTAACAAACATTTTTATGACGATGTTGCACAAAAAAGCCAACTATTGCCTATATATTCGCAAAATGTCTATTACATAAACGATTATAAAAATAATATATTGTATTTACTAACATATATGGACAACTCATTTATCACTAAAATGTCCAAAATTATGTTAAATTTTTAAATACCCTTGATGGGTAGGTTATTATTATAACTTCATTTTATAATGTTCAAATGGAGATGTCTTAAAACAATACTTTATGTACTCCATGATATACTTTTTTAGTGTTAGTTTTTAAGTAAAATAATGACTTTTTGTATTACCGTTTATTTATCGTGTGAAAAGAAAGTATAATTGTATTGAATCCACTATTTTCACTTAAATAAAATAAATTTTTTAAATAAAACCAAAATGAGTTATTTAATATTATTGAATTTTCAGGGAAACTCATAGCGTAATTTTTGGAAATAATGCTTTTACATTTTGAGAACCATGATAAGCATTGCCATGTTTTTTAAATACTTTCTGATGTTCACTGCCATATGTACCCAGTCCGTAGAACAACAACGAGGAGTTTTGGGATTTGGGACTCAAAATAGTTGTCCTTATGTTTCTAGATAGAATAGATGTCTCTGTCAGAAGTATCCACATTTCTCTATAAAAATTGTGTGGTTGGTCATAATTTGGGGCATGTTAAGAATTTTTTATTTTCTCCAATTACGTTTCCATTCATTTGTCACGAATATCCATGAGGGATGATCTAAATTTTATTGCATACCTTTTAAATAATTTTCTTTGCAAATAATTTGAAATTCCACTGCATCAATACTACATCAATCAGTGCATAAAAGTTATTCGCTTTTCCACAATCCACATTCATTGACATACCTATGCATGTAGATTCAAGCGTTGGACAGTTTTGTGAGTTGTTAGCTAATACCATCATTCATCATCATCATGTCTAACTACCTAACTAAAGCTAAGCTTTTGAGAATATGTGTTATATATTATGCAATGCCGCTGCACAGGAAACTGTTAGCACACTAAGCACATTGCTTTGTTACCAGTAGGCAACATAACTTGTAACCCGAAAAAGCATTGAAATATAAATCCAGCCTAATCTTTATTCACTGGTCACTAAAGTATGGTGAAAGGCTGGTTTTTTATTGTGCAGAGATTTTATGGTTTTTGGGTACAGAAGTTTATGTCCGGGTGTAGGGGGCTAAAAGAACTCGGGTTGCGAGCTCTCCATTGCTGCACAAGCATAGTAAAATTTGTTTGGCACCGGCAGTACTGGCACTGCACTGTTGGCAGCTCGTGTTGAACCGAACAACAAACTCAGACAACATACAAGCACAACAGCTGAGAAAAGGATGTGCAAAATATCTGACAGATTGTATTGAAAGCCAGGCCCTGTTGGATCTTTAAATTTTGGATAATTTTCGCTTTCCTCTTTAATTGTCCACAAAGTGTGTTATCCCACTTGACCTATTCCAATTTTGAATTTAATCAGGTAGGCAATAGTATTCTTTCAAATGGACAAAACGCGAACAGGTGTCAACTCTGAACTTCACCGTGTGGTCACCGGTGTACTGGATCTACGAGTGGCATCGGATCAAGTAAGTATCGCG
>JAHZMT010003954.1:0-11484 GCA_027743785.1 Sinhomidia bicolor
GATAATATCCATCGATAAAATGTCAAATTGTACTAAAGTTGGAGTTCAGCAATGTGATGGCATGAGTATCCTAAAAGATTTTTTGAAAGATGTAGTATTCTTTACACGGTTTTGGTTTGCACAGGTTTCTTTAACCATTTTCCGTAATTAGTAAAAAATAATAGCAATTTCACTATACGCTAAACTATCAATCCTCATCAAACTAACTTGTAAATCAGCTTCAGTTACGACCATTAAAATTAATGAGTGTGACATAGGGGGATTTTTAAAAGCATATTCAACGTAAGTATTTAATGACTACAATGCGATATGTATATAGGTATGTTGGAATCGAGTTCCAGTGCATGTTTTAATACATATTTCATAAAATATTTGAAAATGAAAACAACCAGCAGTAAAATAAGATGACATTCGTCTATAGTGCAAGAGCATAAAGTTCCAAGCGTCATCCAAGTGAAGCGTCTATTCAGCATCATTTTTTTGTTTTATTCGTGGTTTATTGAAAGAATGAGACAGAATATTTATTTTGTTGTCCCCTTTCACAAAAATGTATTTTGCTGTAGCATCTCAAACTATTGTACATCAACGGGAGAGAAGAAGGGTGGGAGAGAGATTGGGAGAGAGAGAGAGAGAAATTGAAGCAAGGACAAAATCCTCAGTTTTGTATCGCACAGTTCATAATATTTTGTTTATACATGTTCAGCAGCACACAACTCTCGAAAAAACCGAACAAACATCTCAAACTCTCAACTCAATATATGATTCATTCGTCAGATGGATATACAATTTTTTTCGGTGATGCTTTGAATGGATTGGTAGAATTATTAAAGTAGAGGAGGAGTTGAAAAAACTCCGAGACCGGCCCCGGGTTTTATCATCGTCGTCGTCATCAACATCACCCCCGTCGTCGTTTGTTGTTCAAGTTGAAGTATAAAGTTAAAGCAAAAAAAGAGAAGAGTGGAGTAAAGTAAAAAATGATGATAAAAAATCTGAAAGCTACGAACCAGCTTGAAGCAAAAGTGGTTCGGTTTGGTAGTCCATATAGTCAACTCTCTCTCTCTCTCTTTCAGAAAAGCCCCCACACAAAAAAAGTATTCTGTTATAGTGAATAGAAAAGCTTAAATTGAGAGATAGGTAAAAGTAAAAATGTAAGTAAAGTAAATAGACTTTGCGTTTTATTATAAATCTATCTCTCTGCGAACTATAATACGTAGAAGTGCCTTGCGTTGGTGTAATGATATTATCGTTTCTTTATCGAGTCGTCCATCTTCGTCTTCCATAAAACATCTTGCTCAAAAAGTTTTTCGTGAGCTGTCTTTACTTTTTCAACATTTCCTTTTTCATTAACTGAAGATACGAATGGTTTTGGTTGACTTTACTTTTCTCCAAGGATTTCTTTGTATGTATGTTCCTAAAATGGATAAAAATAGATAAAAAAATCTTTTTCTTATCTACGTACAATATTATGAATATTCTCTATGCTCGATATAGTAAATAAGGAATATTTATAATCTTTATTTTTTTAATTTGTTAAAAAATATTGTGCAAACCTTAATGAAAATTGTGCCTGTGTTTATAGTTTATTCTCCTCTTTAAAAATCTAGAACGTACCTTTGTCAAATAATTACATGTAGATAATTGACTAGACAGAGTTACGAGTTTTTGCTTCTGATCTGTTTAGCACCAATATATAATTTTTATAATATGAAAATAAAATATACACTCCATATTCCCATTCGGCTCTACTATACTGTCTAAATCAAATAAAAACGATTACTTTTTCGGATTATACTGGATTATTAAGCTACAATAAAGGTATCAGTAAGTCTATAGAAAATATTCTTAGGTGTTTTCCCTTCTCGTCGTCAATATTAAAAATACGAATACATACATACACAAACGAAATTACAATCAATTTTGGAGTATGTATATATTTATCCTAAAATAAGTTTCACCAAATAAAAAAATAATATTATGTATGTATACATTTTTGCTATCATTACAGTCATGCTCATCGCAAACTTCAAAAAGTTATTTATATAAATCTATATAAAGCTTAAATGTAAACTGCCTTTAGACTTCTTATTTCAGAAAACTGTATAGGCTATCGAGTTTCTTCAGTTGTTAGTCGGTGGTGGCGGTGGTGAAAATGTATGATGTTGACGTAAAAAATGGGAGCGTTGAAGTTGAAGAGTGGAAATAATGGAAAAAGTAATATTCTACTTCTAATATTGAGTCTCAATCTCAAACCGTTTGTAGGAAACAACCAATGTACATGGTATAAATGTACCTACATACATTGCTGCTTCTCAACTCACGGAGTGTTCAACTTTTTTTTCTCTCTAATAAGGTATATGTCTCCAAAATCCAAACTCTATAATAATATCATAAAAGTTGGTATAAAATATAAGCACAATATGCATTTATCCACTATCCTTACACACAGTTATAATAAATATCAAGTATGTATATATGTATAGTGGCAAGTAATAAGCAGTAGAGTTTCGCCTTTTCACTTTGTAAATCCAACTTTACTTCTTTCGCTTTACTTCTATTTTCCAGTCTAAGCATTTTTTTTCTTTTTTTTTCTCCCACTTACTTCTCAGCTCTCAAACTAACTGAACCAATCTCTTTTCAGTTTCAGCTTTATTCGTCCACTGAAATCGATTTTATTCCCAAAGTCTTTTTTCTTCGTCTTTCTGAAGAAAAAAGATAATGTTTCGGATATTACTTCGGATATGGGAAAAAGAGACATATTATAAAAAGTTTCATCTCTCTCGTTTTTTTCTCTCTCTCTCTTCTCTCTTTCGCCCAAACCAAGTGAAGTGGAGAGAAAAGAGAGGGCTGCTTTCGCTTGTTCATCCATTCTACACTTGTTTCCCTCTCTCTCTCTCTCTTTGAGTCTCTCATACACACTTTCTGTCTGTCTCTTTTCCTCGTGGATGTAATAATATATCAGAGAGAATTCACGTTTTCCTATAAAATACTATTTACAATACCAATACCCCACTTGCTAAAACTTCGTCGGTGTTACTAGGCTCAATTCGGAATCCATCCGCCATAATTCTTTTTCCAGAATTTTCTTCATTCCATTTTTTTCAAGTCTTCTTTTTTCTACCTTTCCCTTCAGTCTTTCATATGTATTATTATATCAGTGTCTTTATCGAATCGGAGAATAGTTATGAAAAAATATGGAAAGAGAAGGATGGAACTGGAGAAAATGGAAAAGTTGGAAAAAATATTACTTATTTCATTATGGATTATGTTCGCAGACTTGTCTTTCTTGCTCATCTATTTTTTTTTCTCTCTCTCTCTCTCTTCTGCTTGCCTGCTTGCTCGCATGAGAAGGGAGAAAAAAACAAGCAGTTTTAGAAGAAACAGAACTGCTGAAGATGTGGAACGTCATAAATGAGAAGAATGTCGCTCAAAATGCTTCCCATTTCTTGTCATGTACTTTCTTTGATTGGCTTCTATCTCACTATAATTTATATTACTTTTGTAAAATACTCCTCCTGCTACATTAGATATTTCATACGTTCTCCGTCGCCATCGACCATAATTTTATTTCTGTTCTCTTTCTCAATAATAGCAAAAATTGTATATAAACTTTTAGTTTAAGCCTGCCTATATAAGTATAGGTATATACCCACCTAGTAAACACCTACTACATTCTATGTAATTTATTTTTTTCGCCATAAATCGAATATTGTAATTTAATTTATATACGGCGTGAAGTATGCTATGTAATATGCCAAGTTCTTTTTTCTTTCACAAAATCAATATGCTTGAGCAACTTTCCAAAAATTTCCATTTAAAGTAATAATCTGACATACCTAATTACCCGAGTTTGCTTCTCACAACACTGTTAGATAAATAACAGATTAGATTAGACTTTTTTTGCCAGATAATTATTATAAATCCGATTCAGTAATTTAAATGACAATAATCAGTTTGAACAAAAAAATAAAATATGAATGGAAGGGTAAACAGAGATATAGGCAATTACAAAAAACAACCCTGGTTTTAACACCCTTTTTTACCCCTTCCATCCACTTACGTCATGACTCGAGCCAAAAACCACAGTTCATTGTATAAAAAAACATTTTTTATACGAAAACGTCCATGTAAGGGCTCATAGAAAAATTCTTTGTTTTGTTTTTAAAACGTATTTAGTTGTCCTAATCCTTCTGGATACATAAATGTTTTTGAGACATAAAAAGATCAGCAAAAGTCATTGCCTTTTTAAGAAAAATTCTTTGTTTTGTTTTTAAAACGTATTTAGTTGTCCTAATCCTTCTGGATACATAAATGTTTTTGAGACATAAAAAGATCAGCAAAAGTCATTGCTTTTTGCGGTTACGTCAATCCTTTTCTGAAGTTTATGTAATTTCTTTTAAATTTGCAGAAACACAAAGTAACTAGCTGTATTGATGAATGTGCTATATTTATCTTGTATAGGGGAAAACGCATGTTGTATAATGTATTTTACTAAATGCACCTATCCGTTACTTATTTACCTATTTTTTATTTGTATGAATGAACAAGAATCGCTTCATTATCATCGGAACAAATAATGGAGATTTGATTTTTTACCGAAACAGCAAGCATATTCTTTTACAGAAAAAAATTAGGGCTCTTATTTTTTTATTCTAGCGGAATAATGAAATGTGGACAAAGAGATGTTGTTGTCTGTGTGTGTACGCGGAATATAAGGAAGAGTGAACACGCATGCATAATGTGAGCTGAAATTGTATACCATATACATATAGGTTTGTGTACCTGATTATATTACACACAGTCAGTAACAATCATAAACAACAATAATAATAATTGGCCAACCATCCTCAAATTTTACCCCAATTTATCCTCTTGAAAGCATAAAAAAGTATGGTTGAAATTTCACAAGGGCCTGCCTTTTTTCTGGATAGATTTACTGATATAATGTGAAGTACGCACAAACACACAATTTTTTACTCATTTTGTGGAAAAAAGTCCCTTCCTTTTTTATCAACAATGATATAATAAAAAAAATATGTATATATTCATACAGCTATTCATAATATAATATCTTTTTTTGGTCCCTGAGCTGGCGTGGCGTATCTATTTACCTACTCATTTTTTTATAAACCATAAAAAACGTATTGACATGTTTCGTCACAAACAAGCTGTCTGTTGTGAACGTGCTCCATTGTTCAGCATTTTGCGTTGATAAATCGTATTTTGATTGTTGATAATTGACTCATTTTCATGTCTATTGTAAGCTCTGTAATAAAGAATATACTATACTAAGATGACACAGTAATGTTGAATGAAAAATAGAATATTAATGAATAAATTAAATGTTCTACGCTTTTTCTTGAATATTATGCATTTTTAACTTTCTAATTTGTCACTTAATATAGGCGACAATAAATAAAATTTAAAATTCTATGACTTATTATTATGAATATTGCAATTATTTGTCACAATGTGTATATTTCCAGCTTTCGTCTAGTATTTAAGGCCCTTTCAGGGATCAGATGTCCCGAAATGCTATTGTTGTTTATATAAATGTATGTACGAATAGTACATTCTGCTTCAAAACCTCAGTAACCGAAAAAGTAAATTTATTGTAATTTTGTTTGCAACGTCCGGCTATGCATCAGATCTATATGTAAAACGTAATTAAGCAACTATCAGTTTTTATGGGAGTAGATATGTGTCTGAAGAAGGACGGACCACAAGATATATTTCATGTTAAACCAAAAAAAGTTTATGGATCAATTTCGTAATTAAGAAAAAACACGGCGAAAAAATAAATATTTTTGAAAAAGATGTTTCATTCGAGTACTCGGTGCACCCCCGCACAACAGCAACAACATTTACTAGAAAACTACAAACATTGTTCCAAAAAATGAGTCAGCATTGTGGGCTTGAATTTTACACAATAGGTCACGAAATAAAAATGTTTTCAGCTTTTCTACACATACTGCCCACTTCCTGCTGAAGAATGATTAAGCAAAAAAACAGAAACATATTTTTCAACAGAATCAAAACTCACAAGGGGTGAGTGAAAAAAATATGATAAATTAACAACTTTAAAATGTGTTAACAAATACCAACCAGGTATAACTGTGTGTTCCTTTAGACAAAAAAAATTGCTTACCACTGGATTGGCTCGAGCCACTTGAAGAAGAAGGGGAGCATGTGCCAGGCTCATCTGATAAAGATCCCGTTTCTGTCATTTTTTATACTCAGTAATAAGTGGCTTCTTGCAAACCACTCGATAATTGAATCGATTTCCTATGGTGGTGTTTATTTATACACTGAAAACTTTTTTTCCTTTCCCCTTTAAAAAACTTAAAAATCTTGTTCTCCAGCAGCGATGACACTTTCACACAAAACCCAATTCCAAAAAACTGCACTTTTTCCCCTTCCTACCAAAATATAATGGTGTAATACAAAAAAAATTTCCCTTAGAAAATTGAATTTTTAAACGATTTACAAGAAAAAAATTTGTTTTTTTACTAGACAAACAGAAAAGTTTTTTTTGTCACTTTAGGAGGTATTAATAATAACACGTTTGTGTTGTGAAGTAGTGTGTATTGCAGTATGTTTTTACGAGAAGAGATTACCGTACTTCCTAGTATTTCACTTTTTCGAAGACGAATGTAAAGTAACAAGTTGTTGTTCCGTGCCTCCTTGTAATATTGCCCGAGAGTTTCTTCACGTCAGACAGAAAACACGAAAAATTCTCGATGAGGCTGATAATAAGGAAGGGAATATCCTTGAGAAGAAATGGTAAAAAAGGGAAGAGAGTGAAATCTGAAAAAGCAAAACGTGTGACATATGAACGCAGACTCTGCACGAGATTCCTCTGAAAAAAGGCAGGATAGCAGGATTTTGAGTTGGCTGTTGGTTCTCTTTTTCATTCTCTCTCTCTCTTCTCTTCGCTTCTCATTTCGGATCAAAAAGACATCTTTTTTGTGCTGCTGTTGTTGTATTGCTCTCTTCTATACAGTTGCATACTTTTTCAGCATCATCAGAAGGCCGAGGCTTTACAAAAGTTGAAAAAGGGAGAAAAATATGAAAAGCAGAGAAAAAAAGGGAAGTTGTTGTTGTACAAGTCGAATATATAATGTTATACTTGGAAAATGGTCAGAGTGGTGGTGGTAATGGTAATACTGGTGGTATTATATATACATACCTATACCGATTATTCTTTCCAGACAAGAAACTGGTATATGCTGCTGCTGCTGCTGCTGAAAATATTCTTTGTTAACGATAACAGAGAATGAGAGGTTTATTGTGTATTTTTCACGATAGTGTAAAATAAAGTGAAGTGAAAAAAAAGTATATAGAGATTTTTTTCTGTTCAAAACAGTAATAATGGGATGATGTGTAGCAAAAAGTGAGAGGAAGGAGGAAGAAGAGAGAAAGAGATGGAGAGAGAGAGAGAGACGCGCATAATAGTTATGGAAGTGGTGGTGGTAATGGTAATACTGGTGGTATTATATATACATACCTATACCGATTATTCTTTCCAGACAAGAAACTGGTGTATGCTGCTGCTGCTGCTGAAAATATTCTTTGTTAACGAGAATAGAGAATGAGAGGTTTATTGTGTATTTTTCACGATAGTGTAAAATAAAGTGAAGTGAAAAAAAGTATATAGAGATTTTTTTTCTGTTCAAAACAGTAATAATGGGATGATGTGTAGCAAAAAGTGAGAGGAAGGAGGAAGAAGAGAGAAAGAGATGGAGAGAGAGAGAGAGAGACGCGCATAATAGCTATGGAGCTAATTCCTCCTGTTTTCAATATTTTCTAGGACAAAAAAATGTATTTTGTTGTTGGTTCTCTCTCGTCTCCATCGACTTATGACAAATGTTCGGGTGGACGAGATGACGAGGGATGAAGTGTGCGGTTGTGGAGACGATGAAACTGATTGTTATTAAAGGTATACTGCGTTAATGTGATATATATATAATATAGGAGGAATACTAGTACAGTAGCAGTTTTATTATTTACTACAACGAAAATAGGGACTTTGATCTTTTACTTCCCCTTCCTCAATAATTTTATCCCTTACTGCATCTCTCAACATGGCACATATTATACCCATTATTATAATGTTCAGTTCGAAACAAAATCTGTTTGAGTGATGAAAATTTTGATGTGTTTGTCTACTCTCGGGTTGGAAGACTTTTACTGATTATTTCAGAAAACAGCTTGTCTATTATTTTGTATGAACGGAGAGAGTCAAAATTTGTAAAAGTACTGTAAAGAATAAGACTGTAAAGATTCGGGTAGACTTGAAGTTTAAATAAACAATTTTGGACATTTTTAAAACGTTCATTCAGGACGTATTCCTTGTTAAGCGCATATTGTATACATATAACTGCTCTATATTTACCTACTTTTGTAATCTAGAAAGAAAACAAATAATTAAGTAAATAAAAGGAACAATAAAACTCAAGTGATTCTTCATTAGTTATGCAATAACAAGTTAAGGTTCTCGTAACAAGTCTTTTCACCCTTTTTTACAAATCGGATTCAAAAGTACTATTAGGTAAATACCAAAGTATAAAAAACATGAGGACACACAGTCAAGTATAATATAAAAAACTGAAATCCTCAAAGGTGGTGATGGAGCATGTATAATTTGTATTGCTTTAAAAAAGGTTAGGGTGATTTTGGTGGGTTGAACCCTTTCCTGACAGATAAAGTGATAAAAAAGCCATTCGTGTTCAACAACACCGCAAATAACACACCCCTTGATAAAAAAAATCCAACCCTAAAAAAGCTAAGATACGGCATAAAAAAGTCAACAACTTTTTTTAACACTTTTTTTCCACTTCGACTAAAAAAGCGAACCGAGTCGACCCATTGATCATTTTTTTATGTATGCACCTTAGTAGTACCTATGTAATTGCAGTAAAAAACAGCGTTCCCTTTCCTAATTCTTTGCCCTTTTTTACCCTTTATGCAATGTCGCCTCAATTTAACTTGTTACGCTATATCGATAAAAACAAGTGTCATACATTTTTTATTCAACATAGGTACATATAATGATATGGACCCACATCTTTTCAATGTTAAGTTTTTGTTAATTAGGAACACTTTCAATACAATAATTTATTTGCTTTTGTATCTGCTTATTTTGCATTTGTACTATTTTTTGTCACACACTTTTTAAAAAAATGCTTCATTTACTTTTCATATAAATTTAGCCGTAATTCGTTTATTGTAAAACAGGCTTCTTAAAATCTTTAGTATTGTTTTTAATGGTTTTATTGTTTTCATTCTCGTTAATATTATGTGTTTTGCTTGCATCATTATTCTGATGTCTGCTCTAAAAAACTTTATATACTCTAATAGCTAATGTGAGCAGAGTAAATCAAATCCAGTTACGTCTAAAGGAGTATTTGTGAAACATATATGAGTAATTACCATATATTTGTTTGTATAGTTAAATTAAAGTACTTCAGATAATAATGAAAAGAATGGTACGTAAAGATGATGTATTATTCACTCTTTTTTTAACAGCCATCTGTAAGTCATCTACCATTTTAAATAAATCAACATTTGAAAACCTTTAAAATTTAAATACTTTATAAACTGGAAAAAACATTTTGTATGTTAGTATTCGTAGATTTTCTGGGATGGACAGCGTTTGGATTCAAAATTAGGGACGATATAAATTTGCCAGGTTTCAACTCTTTGCTGGATCTTCAAAATCACAAGGTGGAGTCTCTTACTAAAGCAACGAAAACTAATCCAAACTTTTCAAAATGGAACAAATGGGCAATGGCAGAATTGTCTCAAGGTCCTACAAATCGTTTTCTTGAACATGGTTAGATTTTAAATCATCATTAATAAACTTCCTTACAAACGACCGTTTTATTGTAAATAAAACATTAAAATTACTGTTGTTTACTGTGATTATAGAAAGACATCGAATGGACTTGCTGTATGATTCTTTGCAGCCTAAAAATTTGAATGGATTGAATGGAAACTTTGAACGACACTTTATTACCAGACACAAATTAAGAAGTGGGATTTCTGATATTGGTAATAATATTCAAGATAAACCCAGCCCAACTGTGCAATTTTGGAGTAAGCGAGACACAAGTGATCAGATCATTTCAAGTAATACTGGCGAAAATCGGGATACCAAGACAAATCTAGCAAAAAAACAGTATATTTTGATGGACGAAGCGCTGCAGAATTTGGAACCTGACAATTCTTGTACAAGCAAGTTAGGATTATGCGCTAAAAATCCTCTTAAAAACTTGGACTGCATTTTACATTGTCATCTGAGCACTCATTCCTTGGCGAATCCATCGACAAAATTTTTATTTAGATTATTCAAACTTTATTCAAGCTTTCCTAAAATGCTGTGTCCAACCTTTGGCACAATATATGATAAGATACCCTCTATTTTGAAAAAACGTACGCGACCTGACTTGCGTGGATTTTTGGCCAGCGTGGGGATCGTCGACCAGGCACCTGCCAATGTGGATTTTATTAAAAATTTCCCATCTTCATTGTTCAACAGCTTAATTAAATCTATTCAAAGAGAGGGTCTTGAAGTTGTGAAATCTGTTTTAAGCGCTGCAGAAACGGCTGTAGCAGTTCAACTTTCAGAAAAAAGTCAGTTTCCTTCTCTATATGGCAATCCACTATGCAAATTGGCGCCCAAGGAGAGTTGGTTTGTTTCCATGATTGATGCCATGATAAAGCGTCCAACGTTCACAGACATATTTTTAAGTGGGTACTGGATCTTAACAAGAGCATTAGATATAGGATTGCCGTATTCTGTAAATAGCATATTTGCCTCAATGGCATATTCGCTTAAGATGATGACAGGGGTGGACTGCAGTATTATTGCGTATGCTGAACAAGGGAAACCATTTAAATGTGGACAACCTTCACCAGTCGATGAGATTTTACAATTTTTACTCTGAGTTGGCAGAGGAAAAAGATGCTGATAACGAATTTTCATGGATGGTATGCGGGGCCCATCAAGTTGAGATCCCTGAATGGATTCAAATCAAAGAAGAGCTAAAAGCTAGAAATGAAAAAATCGAAGTAAACACAACTTCCCCTGATGACATATCTTTTGGTTCCTTGTATGATGATTTAGACATGTTTCCAAATCCGGATGAGATAATGTACTGAAAACACCAAAACTTTTTGTGCATAAAAAAATTCATTCGCCATGCACCTAATAACCTATCATACATATAATTGCACAGTTAAAACCGGATATTTAAATTATTTACCACAATGGAAGCAGGAAAACGGTATTTTAAAATGTTTATGTGTTTTTCTAACACAACTTTCTTTTTTTCACACATCATCAACACATATGCTGTATGTCATGCATAAATATCAGTATTCAAAAACACCACCCAATCATTATTTGTAGAAAATGATTTAAAAATTTACCATGCTTTTTAATTTGCTTCTTGCGTAGATAATGCAATTTACAAAACATTATTT
>JAHZMT010003955.1:0-20394 GCA_027743785.1 Sinhomidia bicolor
CTGGAAATTTGAAAAAAGAAAAGCAAAAAAGGGTTTGTTTTTCCTTGTGTCCTTTCTCTACGCCAAAAAATGCTCATGTCCGCATTATGCATGCAGATCGGCATGCATACATACACGAAGAAGCCTTATCTTTTCTCTCGCACCGCATCGCACCACCATAAATTCAATTTTTAAAAGTCATCATAACTACTTGACTTGACATTCCCTTCCACCTATTCTTCTGTGGAAGCCATTTTTATTAATGCACTACATACTGCTATAGCTAGAGCTACCTGTGTAATCATCATGTGCCTACTTTATATTTTTTACACAAAACTTTTTTTTTCGGTCTTTTACTACTTCATTCCACTTTAAGTTCTTCTTCTCTCTCTCTCTCTCTCTTCAATTTTTTTTTCTCTTTTTATAAACCTTCTTCGTCTTCTTCTTCACTATAGGACATTCCTTCATTCATGCACACTCAAAAGAAAGCAGAGCAGAACATGCACGCACCTATTATGCAGTATACATATGCGTAAAAAACAGTTTTTCTTGTGAACGTACATTGTTCTCTGTTGAAGAAAAAAAAAAGAACGGAGAAGCCATGCAAAAGCTAAAAATAAAAAATAAACTGGTATCTAATGTCCGTTTCAGACTTGGACTTGTGAGCTTGTAAGCATTCTTTGGGTGATTCCGTAATAGAACACTGTATAATATACTTACTGTCTACTATTTCGTACGAAACTTACTTCAGCTATTTTAAAAGGGTGCACATGTGTACACATTATTGGTGCAGTGCCTTTTTTCTTCATACTCACAGAAAAAAAACATTTGTTGGTCAGCAGTAGTAATTAAATATTAATAGAGGCAGATACAGAAAGCAAAAAAGCTGGAGCCACTAAAAATAAGTTTTAAAAAAAATCACGGAGCAGTCGATATTGCATTTAATTGGTTTCACAAAAAGACCATACTGATTATATATGGGGGTGAATAAGGAAGGGAGAGAAAATGTTGATATGTATTAGCCTGTCCATTTATTAAATATTCTTCTTCTTCTTCTTTGCTGGCCACCAAAACGTTTCGCCTTGAGCATCTCAGCAACACAATTTTTTTTTCCGTCCTCTTCTTCATCTTCTTCTCCATCAAGTTGGTTTTTAGTAAATAAGTAAGTATGCACTTATCAGAAAAGAGTGAGTGAGTGAGTGAATGAGAGAGAAAACTCTACAACATTATATATTGCATATTAGATCATCATTAGAGATAGTCGAGTGCTACGCGTGGTTGTTGTGCCTATCAGAATGCGTCACTCGCGAGAGAGGAGAGAGAAGGTGAAGAGGCCCGTTTACTTTTCCTCAGAGACGAGAGGAGTTATTATGTATATCTGCCTGTTTGCTTATTAGGCATCCAAATTATGTACTATTAGCAGGCAGCAACCACATTTCCATGAAAAATATCAACTCTCCAAAAATCTCAATCCACAATGCATTTTTATGTACTTACTTTTACGTACGTACTATAATAACTTGTCTTTCTTTTTTTTACATGAAACTTGTCTGCCCCTTTTTTATCGTTTTTTTTCCTTTGTTGTCTCTCTACTTGTGTTATTATTGGTACAGTGGTGGTGGTGGTGACGGTGCTAGAGTTGGAGTTTGTTTGAAAACTGCTGTGCGTGCGCTGCTGTTGTTTGGTGGCTCGGTTGCTTGTCGGAGGAAAGGAAGCTATCAACTGTCTTTTTTTTCCTTTCTTAGGAAATGGAATTATATTTCAGTGTTCCCACAAACTTTTTCATTCCATTCCATTTTTTTTCGGCAAAAAGTTGCCAAGAGACCAAGTTGCCTTTCCCAGGATCCTGTTGTACGGCAGTCATTGCAGGAATAGGTACGTATGAAGTAGTGGCAGCAGCACCTTATTTCATCTTTTGCTCTGTTTCTGATTGACGATTATGAAATATTATTTTTTTTTCCTACTCTGGGATTTTGCTGATGACTGGTCTTCTTCTTCTTTGAATGCCATATACATTATATATATTTTTCTTTTTTTTTCTCCTCTCCTCTCCTCTCTGCATCGCATCCACATGGTACTACTACTAGTTTCTTGCTACTACCTTGTCATAAAAATACACATGGCTGCATATGCACAAGCAAAAAAAAGGAGAGAGATCAGGGAACCCGAAGCGAAAAAGGGGAGTTTTGGAAAAGAATAATGATTTGAGGATGTAGTAGAAAAGGAGAAAACGCTCATGTGTCTCTGTGTGTGGCATGGTTTGGCGTTCCTTTATTTTTTCTGTTGGCATGGCATTTTCGCCCAAAAACGACATGCACAAGCTATACCTTGTTAAAGGATACATGGTTTGTGGTGGTGGTGGTGGTGGTAATAAGAGGACGACCAAGTTTTCTTCTCCTAGACAATTTACTACTCCATCCAACAAAACTCTCTGCTGTTCCTCAACCACCAGCAGCAGCAGCAGCATCGGCTTCAGTAACAAAAACGGCATGCTCACATGCCACCATGCCATGAGGTCTCTCCTTTGCCCATGCATTCAGCAGCAGCAGCAGCACTGACAACGACTTGGTTGGACCATAATAATAATAATAATGGCAGCGTTGTAGCAGTAGGCAAGGCACTTAACTATTACTACGTTTGCCTTGCTCCTAGCGAAACCAGCTTTTCGATGAGTTGGTCGTACCGCTTGTTCTCTTGTTCCCTTTTTCAGACAAGCAGAGAGAAAAGGAATCTCTCTGCATTTTACTTTATGTTCGCTTCGCAGCAGCAGCAACAGCAGCAAAATGAGAGCAGGGTAAAGCAGTAAAGCTAGAAAAGTAGAAAAAAAAGAGGAGAATGGCACAAAGGCTTGCTGCTTGCTGTCGACTGAGAAAATCACTCTTTTATTCTCTTCTTCTTCTTCTTCCATTCCATATACCACTCTTGTACAGCCAGCGAGACTCGGCTTCTATTACTCTACCACCGCAACTTTTTGTTATTAAATGTATTCCTCTCGTCGACAACTACGACGACGACACAACGACGTCGATTCAATCTACCAACTTTTTTTCCTTCTCCCTTCTCCATTCTCTTTATATTTCTCTTTATACTTCTCTCTTTTTTTTAGCTGTTTGCTGGTTCGGTTGGAAGAGTAAAATAAAGCTCTCTTTCCTTTTTCCCTGCCTGTCTCTTTTGCTTTTAGGGCTTTACTGCTGCTGCTGCACAACCAACTTTGCTCGTATGGCATTGGTAAAAGACCTGGTTTATTTCTTCACGTTTCCATTTTCTCGTTCCACCACCACCACCACCACCATCACTTCTAGCTACCATGCATTATCTCAAAAGCAGCCACATCCACTAGCACCACCACCACCACCATTACTATTACTGCAAGATAGACAGATACGAGGACGGGGAGGGCGAAGAGAGAGAGCAAGAGAAAAGGGTTTTACTTCACTTTACTTTACGTTACAAATCTGCTAAAAGTCTTGCTGCTGCTGCTGCTGCTATTGCCATTGCATTTATTTTTTCGGCCAAAAAGCGGAGAGTAGGGTTTACTCTTGCTACTAGAATGAATGTGTATGTAGCTACTCGATGCTTTGCACTTTTGCTCCCCTTTTTTCTCATGTGTCTTTCACATTCACAAACGCACGCCGTTCTTTGGCTTGTCCAAAAAAGAAAAAAAAAGAGAAAAAAAACTATGTGTTTTTTTTGTTCCAGGAGAAGCCCTTCTTCCCCTTCAAAAAAAATCTCTCCCTTTTTCTTTACCGTGCTACTTTGCTGTTCAGTTGCTCAATCGAAAATAATGCTTGCTTGCCTGCTTTGCTGGCTTGGTTTCCCCCTGCACTGAACACACACAAAAAATGGACACGTTTTTTTTTGTGTCTGCTACTGCAAGTTACACAACGGCAACGTTTTATATTTTCCTTGTTCCATTCTGGCAGTAAACTCCAGCATGTGTCTTGTCTTGTTCCTCTGCTCTCAACTAAACTCTCTGCTAGTTCACCAATGAGAAAGGGAAGAAGGAATAATAGCGTGTATAGCAAGTACTCCGTGAAAATCATTTCTACTCATCATCATCATCCTTCTTCTCTACTCTCCTCTGAAACATTCCATTTTTACTAAATGTTTCAAAAAATAAAATAAAATAATAAATAATTCTTACTCGGAAATATTATTATCAAGTTTCCTTTTCATGTGCGTCGTCTTTCTCTCTTTCTCTCTCTCTCTCCCTCTTTCTCATTTCCTATATCCATCCATCCACCAAGGTATTCTTTTAAATTCTCTCTGCTCACAATAATACCTAGTTAATATAATAATAATGTGATATGCATCATCCTCATCATCGTCCTCATCATCCCCACCGCTAACTAGTATAGTGCACTGGCCCTCTCTTTTTTCACTCCGCTTTCAATAGTACGTCCATATAGCGTCTAGTTACCACCACCACCACCACCGTCATCATCATGATCATGATCATGACAGCATAATATTGTGCGTATGTAAGTACAAGTTGTACGTACATACCAAACGATTGCAGCAGCAGCACACTACCGAAAACGCTGCTCGTATGAAAACAAGAACAACACCATGCGAAATAATGCGGTGCACATGATATGGTTTGTATGTATCTATGTATGTATGTATATGCATTCCAATTGCTCCAAAACCTTATTCTACGTGTATATATGTATGTATGTAGGTGCATAGCTACCACACTTTTATAAAATGCGCCTCTCTAATACATGTAGATGTTTTACAAGAAAAGTCATCATCATCGTCGTCGTCGTCGTCGTTGTTGTTGTTGTGAGAGGAACCTTGCTTCTTCTTCTTCTCTCTCTCTCTCTCGGTATAATATTGTATCCTGCAAGTGCACACTTACACACAGGGTTGCTAATATTCTATATAGATTTCAAACAATGAACAAAAGCAGCTCACCCTTCTTCATTCTCCTTCCTCCTCTACACTTTTTCTTTTGCAGCCGTATATCATATCATTCCGCTAAGCTGCTCTCTCTCTCTCTTTAGCTAGTAGAGCTCTCTTTCAAAACGCTACAACAAACAACAGAAACTTTATACAGTCGGATGGTCGTGCACTTTTAAAAGTGTGTGTTGCTGCCTGCCTGCCTGCTTGCTTGCCTCTGCTACGCTGATACTGTCGATGATGCCGAGGAGAAGCAATGCAATCCACACACAACAACAAACTTGCACACAAATATTCTTCCATTCTTTTTTTCAAAATGAATTTTTCTCCTCCATAATACCTACCTATGAAAGTTTTCCGCCTGAGCTTTTTTACTTGCATGCATGCTTGCTTGCTGACTTGCATGCATATCGCATCGTTTTCAGAATGACGCTTTTTTTGGTTCGTCCTCCGTCCATCGATATATTTTTGTGCTGGCCTAGCCAGCTAAAAACGCTACTACTACTACTACTATTACTACTAGTTCTCTGTTTTCTTGTGCTTTTCAAGCGAACAGCCAAATAATAAAAATACAAATAAATAGCCAACAACAAGCAAGCTAGGTATATATATACCTCGTCAAATGCAATAAACGCTGCTGCTGCTGCTATGTTCCCTCTGCCTGCATGCATGCACTCATCAACAGAATAATGTATTAATATTAACAATAATAGTAAGCCTTTTGCCTTCAAACATTATTTTCTGTGGCTTGCTCGCCTTTAGCTTGCCTTTTTATTTAGACACTTTTTAGTTTTGCTTTTACGCAGACAAAAAGTGTATAGCAGACAAAGCCGTCTTACTTACATCCCATTGCGTTTTTTTACTATTTACCACCACCACCAGCAGCACCACCACACCACAATCATAATAATACATGGACTGACTGATATCCCTTTTTTTTAGCTTGAGAGCTTGAGCACATCATCAAACTATCAAGCAAACCAGCAGCAGCAGCGCTAGAGCTAAGCTGTGTGCTGCATGCAACTCAGCTCAGTCCACTAGTGGAAAAGAGCACCTCGTTTTTTATCATTGTTGTTATTACGTTATATAGACAAGTCAAGCGAAGCTACCTTACCAGTCTTCTCTGCCAACGCCAGAGAGATACAACGAGAGCATAGTCACACGAGAACAGCGTTTTATTTTCACAGAGGCAAAAATTCCACCAGTCTTCTTCTCATTTTTAAAAAAAAAACTCGCCGTGTGTTTTCTGTGCGTTTCTGAGTGAGTGTTCTTCTTCCAAGTCTTCTTGTCTTTTTCATCTTCTTCTTCATCGCTACTCTTACTTACTTGGTGTTCAAAAGAAGAAGAAGAAAATAATATTTAAAAATTTGTTTGAAAGCGTTTTTTTTCGTCTTTGTGTTCTCTTCAGAAAGAGAGAGAGAAGCATTTATTATTATTATTATCATCATCAACAACAACAGCAACAACATCAACAACTGGTTGGTTTAATCTCTTCTCTTTTTCCACTGCTCAAGAACACTTTATTTTATACTGCTGCTAGTACTCACAACAGCATTTTTTGTATTTTTATTATTATTTGTAGAACAGGCAAATAGATAGACTTGCATGCCTGCCTGCCTGCCTGCCTGCATGCATTCACATACTACACACCAATAATTATACCACACACCACAATAATAATAATAATAATAATAATCAGCATCAGCAACAATAAATAATATTATATATCCTCTCGTCTCATCTCGTATTGCATTGCTGGCTTCTCTTTTTTTTGGTTATTTCGTTGTTAACTTTGCTGACGACTCGACTGACATCCACTGCAGCATGCTTGCTTACCAGATGAAAATAAACTTGCATTTTGCTCTCAAGCTGCAAACGCAGAGTGGCGTATAGGTAATAGTATACGAAAAGTAAAGAAACATCAAATTTTCCTGCTCTCTTTTCATATTTCATAGTGTATTTAATATTATTATTATCATCATCATCATTATTATATTAAGTATCTCAGAGTGACTGACAAGAAAGAAGGGAGAATGCTGCTGATGACGATAATGAGTGTGTGTGTGTGTAACAGACATACAGAGAGAATATACCCAAGCCCAATAATAGTAAAAATAATAATTTCAAGCCAGCCAACAAACAACGCACCAACAATACTCGCTCCCACTGACACAACCCAGCAAAGCTTTTTTTCCTCTTTTCATATTCTTCTTCTTCTTCTTATTCCTTAACCACGTAACTATACAGACATACACACATGCAAGCAGCCATCAGAGCTTTATCTTCATCATACTTAACTCTCAACAAAGTTAGTCAGCCAGGCCAACAACAATCAGCTCTTTATCAGCATCATTATTATTATACAGCATCATAGTTCACTACTCTTTGCATTCTCAAAAGAAGGCAACCGAGCGTCCGCTCTGCATGCACGCTTTTCTGTAGTCCTTTTAGCTAGCCTGTCTGTGAGTGTTGAGCTATCCTCATGCAACAATGCCATGCTGCAGCACAACCTAACGTTGTCGTTGTTATTGCTATTTATTCTCCTTGTTGCCATTCTTTTAGCACTGACTCACCAGAGAGTAGAGAGCACTGTTGCTGCTGCTGCTGCCAGAATAGAACTTGTCGACTCTGCTTATTGTTGCTAGCATTATCATTATTATTACCACTACCAATACTACTTACATGCCAATTCAAGTTATTCTATAATATTTGCAAACTTTCAGCTTGTCGACTACTACCATCATCATCATCATCATCAGCTCATCCTCATCTCAATATCGCAACCCATTCACTACCACTACTACTACTACCTGTCGTGGCAGTTGTGTGTGTGGTGGTGAGCTAGACAAGCCAAGTCAGTCAATTTGTAGTCACCGGGGGGAAAAGGAGAGCAGCTACAGAACTCTCTCTCTGTAAGTGTGTGTGTGTGTCACTCTCTTCTTGTTCTTCTGGTTCTGCCTCTGCGATCTTTTTTTTTTGTTTTTTGGGTTGCCACATGAAATTTCATATTTACTTAACGAGAACAACAACATCAACAGCAACGCATCTTTAACGAATATTTTTGCTACACGACAAAAGTGAATTAGTTTAAGCAAATGTATAAATAATATATTATGTCGTGTGTGGACAAAGTGCTTCTTTGCAAGAATGCAGTAATGATGTTTGCTGATTCCTAAAAGATGACTTTGTTGTTTTGCTGAGAAAAAAAAAGCATTTTAAAAACATCAGTTTTTTGTGTGAAATAAAGTGAAATAATAATAATGAAGAACATTACACTTTTCATCGTTTAAGTAAATCATTATATTATTGTTGCGTTACTATTATCGCTGTACAATTGGTTGGCTGGAAAAGTTCATGTGTGTCTGTACAACTTGAGCGGACAGTGAGAGGTTCCTATCCTGGCGTCTGTGTAGCAGCAGCATCGTTGTCATCGTTTTCTTTGATGAGGAGGACAAAGACTTTTTCTCTTTCCTTCTTGTCGTCGTCGTTGTCGTTGGATTGGTCATTGTGTTCTGTTGGTGTGCTATTGGAACTCTACTTGTGTGTTCCTAGTAGATAATAATAACAAATACACATGGTGATCATGAGGACGATACACAATTACTCAAGGCATTTTTCTTGAGAGTTCTCCTAGTGTCATTTCTATCTAGAGCAGCAGCAACAGCACTCACCACAAAACTTGTGACAGGATTCATCACAATTTTTGTGAAGCTCTCTGTAACATTACTGTTCACATGTGGAAACATACATAACTGGATACTTGTAAACTTGTAAAAAATTTTCGTAAAGTATTCCTGTCCTTCTCTTCAGTAGTATCGTCAGCACTAGTAGCCATTGGATAAAAAAAAATTCACTAGATGACTTGACGATTGTGCTACAAAATCGGATCTCTTTTGCTACAAAAAAACAGAAAAAAATTTGAAATCATAAAAGTCCTTCATCCTCGTCTCTCCTGCTTCTCTGTTGTTTCTCTTGCTACTCAGCTTATGCATTTCAAAAATTAAAAATATTCAAAAAAAATATATATATTCAAGTGAAACTGGAATTAGTGAGAGAAAAAAATCCATTAAAAATCCAAAATATTTTTTTAAAGTGTGTTTTTGTGATTGTTATTATTTCCCCTGAGGAAAACTGCAAGTTTTCAAGTGCTTTTTTGAAATCTTATAAAAAAATATAATACTTTAATAATAAAAATACACGAAGGAAACGTGATTCTTTTGTTCGTGGAATTGCTAAAATCACAGGTAAGCATTTCTACCTCTCTCTCTCTCTATACTATGTAGTTGTAGTGTGTTTGTGTGCGTGCGTGTGTGTAGCAGATATAGACAGTACTACTACTCATATTTTATTTTGTAAACGCTTCTCTCCTATTTAGGTTAGCGACCTACATAAAAAAAACTGCATCATGGCACATTATGCATAATAATAATACAAGTAGGTGGTATACAGTTGTAATGTGAGGGGAATGATGAAATAATGACGTTACTGCGCGACAGTCACTACTAGATAACATTTTATTAGTTTACTGGAGGCGATATTTTATTTGGATATATAATATGCTAATGCAGCCAGGCAGACACCGACACCACCACAGTTAAACGTACATGCTGGCTGTCATCATCATCATCATCCTCATCACTGTAACAATAAGTGTTATTGGAAAAGTGTGATTAAATCCTGTGTCGCGGATGATGATGCTAAAAAATGGTGTGGTGTGCGGTGGTAACACACGTAAAAACGTGCTGGTAGGTTGGACATGGGGTTTTCCAATTTCCAGTTGTGCTAGCCGTTATAAGCCGTGTGCTGCTGCTGCTCAAAACAAATAAGAAAAATCCAAGCCAAACTGTACTATTTTTTTATCCTTGTTCAGTTCATTTGCTTGAGATCTTCTCTCTCTCCAGCAGCCAATGTTTCCAGGCCAAAGTGTAAACAAAAAAAAAAGTCTAGAGAGCAGCGTGCATGCTTGTTCAATGTATGTATGCATGCATTTTATTATGTGATTTGTTCATGGAAATTTTCATTGTGTCGCTGCTGGATAATACTATTAGCTATGCTAATTATTGGTATCTTGGAATGATAACAGCATTAAATGTATTCAGGAGAAACAGCTGCTGCTACTGCTACAACCAGGACATTGCAGGCAAACAAGATTAGCCAACTGCGTGAAAAAAAACCTGGATATTATTATTACCCTGTTTTGGTTATCAGGGAGGATGACTAAAATGCAAAGCATTTTTTTTCCAGTCAAGTGTCACTCTTTTGTAATATTTGGGGACAGACGTGCTCTAAACTTGTGTGTGCGTCAATTACGTATTCATACCAACTTTGCAAAATTACTTTTGTCTTTTGTTTTGTTGAGAAAATATAAATGAAAAAGGGAAAATCTGACAGCTTATACGGAAAACATTAATAATAATAATAATTTTTTATGCATTTAACAACAGAATAGTACCTTTTCCATTTTTAAAATTTGGTAGAGAAACGCCATTCATCAAAGCATACACACAAAAATTTTATTTAAGAAAATTGACTAGATAAATTAGTCAAACTTTTCACAAATTTTACTTTTTTCAAAGCAAACTAATAGCACACTTTTTTTTATCTAGTTACATATACATATACATATTAGTAGTAGTGCGTGCTTTGTTATATAGCTTTACATTACTACTGCAACTACAAAAGCTTGGGACTAGCAAGCAAATGTTTAACTTGTTTGATATTGACCAACATCCATTAAATCCAGTCTGCACCAGTTTTTACACTACTATTTGATCGATCAACATTTGATATTCATTCCTGCAAAAATAATGTTCATTGTACATTATAAAAAATAAATATGTAATAATAATAATGTCTATCTGCATAGCTCACTCAAACATATTTATTTACCCGATCAGATCTCTTCTCAAGTGCACTTTTATTAACTATTTGGAATTAGATATTATTACTTTCGAAAAATTACCTCTATTAACATTAGAGTTACAAGAAACGAGATAATAATAATAATAATAAATAATAATAATATGGCTTATATTTTATAGAAAAATTTTGTAGAGTTTTCTCATTTTCGGAAAATCTTCAATGCTATCATCCTCTTAAGCGTAAAACCAACAATACTTACCACACACACACACACACCCTTACACATGAACAATCCTATCAACAAGAAGATCACACTTTACTATTTAAATTTCATTTTAACTGCTGCACTTTGTTTTACAATCTAGTAGAGTAGAGTGAAGGAATGAGTGAGAAAATGGTAATTTAAACACAGCTATCATCATCAATTTTTATTTTTATTATTTTTATTATTTTAATATCATATTATTTTATGAGTAAAGACTCTCTTCTTTCTCTACCACACAAGTTATTTAACAGAAAAAAAAGTAAATCAATAATGAATAGCAACAACACAGCACTTAATTGACTATAGCAAGTCATTGTTGGTTTTTAAATGTGTAGCTAGTGGGAAGAAGCTAAATTATGAGGTATTTAATTAGCAGTGTCATCATCAGAGATACTATACGCCTTTAAGCAACTGAAATGTGCGCATATTTAAATAACAATAATTAATATACTCAACAAAAGTACATGGTGTACTTACATAAATGCTCGTGAGATTAGAGCGATGGAAGATATCATCATCAATGTAGTAGTTTAAGTAAATGATGATGGGATGATGATAAAACGAGGAGCAAGAAAGTGCGCTAAAACATGCACTTCTCCGTGTGTGCCTCTGCCTTTTTGCAGAAGAGAGCAAAGCTACTACAAGAGACAAGACAGGTAGGAACAAAGCACATTTTTTTCTGAGAGTATTATTCCCATGAGAGTAGTGGTGGCGGTGCCATATCTCACCTTACCTCCTATAACCACCATCCCTCCATCCATCCCTCCATTAATATTTTATTTTTTTTAGTGTTGCAATTGCAGTGCACATGTTAGCGAGCAAAACGGACGATTTTTAATTGTTTGGGACCTGCTACTACTGTGCTGCTATGCACATCACCGTTGGTGTTTTTTGCCATTATTGTTGTTGCCATTGTTTGTTATTGTTATTATTATTATTATTATTATTACACTGCACCAATACTCACATAAATAGACTAGGTAAAGTAAAAAGAGATAAATACTGCACGTAGGTATTTTTTTTCTTATCTGCTGCTGCTGCTAGTTACCACAGAATAATATCTGCATATATACTGACGACTACGACGACGACAGCAACAATAATATTATAGTTTATTCGCCTTTTTATATAGCGAGATAAAAGGAGAAACTTTCACATCTTGCTTGACAAGCAGCTCATCCACTTGTGCACAAGTGCAGCTCTCAGCAAAACAGCAACACGCATGCAGCAAAGATTTAACTCTTTTGAAAAGTGAGTTTCATCATCATCATCGGCATCACAACAACAACAACAATAATAATAATAAGAGAATATGGTAGTATGAATAGAGTTGCATCAAAATGCAACTCACATTTAACTCTTGCTGAATCCATACATATGTACATGCATGCATACTTGAGAAAAAATAAATATGTAGTAAACTTTTTAAAGTAAAAAAAGCTTTGCAGTTTTCAGTCTTCTGAACCACATTTTAGTACACACGTTTTTGTACCTGCCTAATAAAAAATGTACCTACAGACGTACATATGGATTAAATGAATCAACATAACTATCAACATGGTTGTCGTCGTTGTCGTCGTCATCGTCACCGTCACCATGATGACATACAGTGCTCACATTTTGCAAATACCACAGAATATTATGTAGTGAACTGTGAACATACACAAGGCACAACAATGCTTGTCGTATTATCTTTTGATGCACAGTACATACAAACGAGCAGCAGCAGCAACAACAACGGAGCCTCACTGCTGCACTTACCCTATACCAATAATCATGCAATCTATGCAACTTCCCTTTACATGCGCGCTACTGCTGCTGTCTTCTGAAAAATCTCTCTCTGAAAATGGCATCGTTATTATTGCCATTATTGTATGATGATTGCCATGGCAATGTCGTCATCATTGTCATCATCATCATGATGCTGATGATGATCATCATCATGCTATACATGTGCACTTCTTAATTCTTTTCTCACAACAAAATAATAATAATAATAATAATAATATCCCAACCTCGCATTGGTTTTGGTAGTTGGTTGCGTAGTGGTGGTGGTGCTCTAAAGATAATGTGTATAGCCTGCAGCAGCGTATAACAGAGCAATTTTTTTTATTTGTGTCAAAGTCTCTCCTCCACCACCACTGCCATCATCACGATGACTATCAACAACGATCGCATCGTCGTCGTCATATGATGATCAAAGAAGAGTGAAACACAAAGTTGCAAAAAAAGAGAGAGGAGGTGTTTTTAAAAAGCATTTTTGCTCATAATAGTCTCCATATAGTTGGTTGGTGCTGCATTGAAATTAAAAAGCGAAGGGCCTCCTAGTCCTCACTGGCAAATCACATGAGAGCAAAAAAATAAAGTATAAAATAAAATGACGACAACACAGGGAATTCCCATGAGAGACAAGCAAGGAGAAGACAAGCATGCATGAAACTTTTTTAGGCTGGCTGTAAAACACACAACAGTACACACTCAGCAAACAATGAAATAGATAAATTGGCAGAGCGGTACGTACCTACATAAGCGCAGGGATGGATTTGTTTGCAAAATATAATACACAAACGCAATTAGGTGGTGTGTTGTTGTGGGTACCATTTTTAGGTAGATGAAAGGACCGCTTTGATGGGGACTTGGTGGTGGTAGTAGTAGTTTGTGGTGGCAGACAGGCAGACAAGCAGGTAGGAATTCAGTCAGCAGTGCAGACGATATAGTGCACTGCTTGCATTAGAAACTCGTACAAAAACGTTGGGTAATCATAATCATCGAGATAGTTTATTAATAATAATAATAATAATAATAAGTGAGAAAGTTGCCCTGCTTCTTATTCGCTGAACGATGATGGTTGCTGTGTGTGGTGTGTGATAGGAATTTTGTATGCCTTAAATAGGAGTAAAAAATATAATGATATTTAATTGCATGACGTTTTTTTCTTGTTGTTATTATTATTATTATTATAGTCAGCATTTCGCTTTTTTTGGGAGGTAAACATTTTCAAATGAATAAATAAAAAAACCTAATATTGTTGTGTGGTTGGTTATATAATAATAATAATAACCAAAATGATAATTAAGTAAGGTATGTAGGTATGCAAAAAACATTTATATGGCGCTTTCTAGCAGCAGCAATGAGTGGTGGCAGTGGTGATGTTTGAATGTAGGTAGAAAGGAAGCAGATTGTAGATTGAGGTAGGTGGTGGTAGGTAATGGTGCTCTGCTTAAAAATAATAATGCTACTTACTACCTGATTGTCACTCTGATGAATATTTTGAAGTAAAAAGTGTCTTGTGGGGCTGACGGAAAAAAAAGTGCGACGGATTGCATAATATTTTTTTAAAAGAGCTGTGTGTAGTCTAGCTGGATTGCTTATGCTATGCCATGCTGCATTATTATTATTACGATTATGGTGCAATACACAATGCTAGAAAAAAATGCTCTACATTTTTTTGTCTCTTCTGAGAGGTGACAGGGATTATTATTACTACTACTACTACAATAAATTGTCGACTACTATCACTATTATTGCTACATGCCTATGAGGAGGATCTAGTTAAAAAAATAGAAACTTAAAAAAAACTATTCTAATCATAAATTTAATCGTTCAATTGAAATTCACATGTTTATGCAAACGCAGTAAATAAACTAGAAGCGGATATTAGTAGAAGTACCTATATACATACGTGCTCTTACTTGTATGTCGTCGTTGTGGGGAAGTTGCAATAATTGCCAATTGTTACTATTGTTGCTGCTGTTAGCTATTTAAATTATCAATATGACTCTCGGAATGAGGCAGAAAATATCAAAAAGCAACCTGTTGACATGACGTGGAAGTATGCATATTATATTATTATTATTATATCAGCAACAGTGATGTGTGTGGTGTCATGTGATTTTTTTATTGTTTTTTATTATCGGTTGTCACAGTGTGTGTGTGTGTGTGTGTGTGTGTATTTTTTTTAAACTTGTGAAGTAGCTGATTGAAAGAGAGGAAGGAAGGATAAGACGGAATAGAAACGGAAGAGGAATTTTTTTATAGGAGCAGCGTTAGTTTAAAAAAAATAGTAAACAACGGAAGGCTGCAACTTTCTACATGCAAAAATTAAATCGCATGGAAGCGCAGAATAGTAGTGAAGTGGAAAAAAAGTATACAATATTTTGTACTAAGCTAGCGTAGTAATGTCATAATACGTTTCAATGGGTGCAACATGAGGATGACTGCAATTATTGAATGAAAAAAAGGAGGAAGGAAGGAAGGAAATAGAACGCTTCAAGGAATTTGATTTCTCTCCGCATTTATTTTTTTTTTTTTGTGTATTTCGTATCAAACGCAGCAGCAACGCATTTGAAAACTAGTTTACTTCATATTGTACATTCCGTAGCATTTTTAAAATGTACTTTCCTTCTTCCCCGTTTGTTTGCACACAGCATAGCAGCTTCTGAAACAACTCGATTATTATTATCAGTAATATATGTATATTCACATTTACGCATGTTTAAATTTAAACTTTGAGTTTTTTTTGAGTCCAAGCTCAAGCTGACTAGCTAGCTGATTAGATAAAAAAAATAGTATGTTATGGAGGGTACGAAATTACTATCAATTTGGAGTACAAAACAACTGCGTATTGGAGAAAGGTCAGATGAGGCTAGTAGTAACAAGACAAACATGCCTGAAATGAAAAAAAAAACGTTGGACAAGTACAGTACTCTGCGGTCACTCATCCCTTATAAATTATTTGTCTAATTGCTGTTGATTGCTGGCTGCGTACACTGGCACACGTACATTTTCATGTCAGAGACATGCATTCTGAAATAAAAATGAAACATTTTCTTTAAAAATGCACCTGTTATATCTTCTTCTTCTTCCTCACATGCCAAATGCCGATGACAAAAGTAGAGAATCCCGTGTGGTGTTAAATGCACATAGACCACTAAATTTATATTTAAATTTGTACGTGTTACAGTTGAGTGGATTAAATGTACTCCTAAGCAACTTGGCGGACGTCAAAGTTTAATGTGAAGGGACAAGGCGCTTAAAAAAAGAAGCTAGCTTTGTGAACAGCTATATATATGTACCTAAGCTAGAAAAATAAATGAATAATGACAAGGCTAAAATGGGTAAACGACAGAGACTAGCAATGGGAGGGGAAATGGCAGAAAGCCGACAGACGACGAAATGGAATAGGAGAAAAATATGTGACCATGCATACATGATGATGATATTGATGATCAACTGACTTGTGAGTTACCACACTCTACCTGGCCATGTTTTTTTCCACTGTTAAATGTTCCTTTTGTTTTCCTTTGATTCTTAACTGCATCGCAAAACGCCAAGCATAATTACATCTTATGTTGTCGTCATCATAGCATAACGTACGTACTTTCAGTCTAGCTATTTATCTATTTTCTTTGTGCAGGCATCCAACCAACCACGCAGTTTTCCGTCATGTGTTTTTTTTGCTCATAATATTATGCTTACCTACTTTAACACATATTATGTGAGAGTGACATGAGTGTAGCAGACGAAGAAGAATGGCAGAAAAACAATGATAATGAAAGTTGTTAGGAAAGTTTTTAATATTTGCACGTGGATCCATCCACAAAAGTAGACTAGACACCAAAGTTGTATACGACCAGAACCTATCGAAGAAAAAAATTATGCATCATCTCATCTCTCTCTCTCTCTCCAGTCAGCCAGCTAATAGCTCTAAACAAGGTGGAACAAATTTTTTTTAACAAAACTGTTGTTGTTGCTTTTATGACTAAACGTTTTACTACTTTTTTTCCAAGCCACTATACTATAATGCCATATTACTTTAAATACCTGCATTGCATTTGCATTGTGCATTCTTTTGCTGTTGGCAGCAACTTCAAACCAAAAAAAAGATGATGATGATCATCATCATCATGATTCCGTGTATGTGTCTGCATTCTTTTTCACTGACGAACGAACGACCCACCTGCGTAGGTATAATATTTTTTTCCGTGTACATCTTTATTGAAGATGCAAGTGTAATGGTTACCTTGTGAGAAGAGCTGACGATGGAGCCAGATTTTCTTACAGAAATTCCACATAGAACTCTGTGCGGTGGTGGTGGTGCTGCATGCTGGTGTGGTTGGTTACACGATAATGGAACAAGTGGAGGGAGGAGTAATAGCGTTTAAGGATATGTAGAAGGATGCAGCAGGAAAAACTGTATAATCTGCAGCCAAATTTTATATTTATTTTAGAACAGACGCCACTTCTCGCCTCTTCTTCTTCTTCACCAGTTCCAGCAACAGTGCACAGTCAAGATTTCCTTGTAAGTCAGCCTCGTCATCATCATCATTGCGATGGTGATGATGATGATGATGGTGATGTTGAGCATCCTTCTTTTTTTTATACAAAAAAAAATTATCCTCATAAAAATAGCTTGTTTGGCATGCCACTTCATGCAACCACTTTTTTTATCAGTGATTTCAAACAAACAAAAGAAGTTGTGAGATATCTTGGCATTTGATTGAATGTGTGTACCTACTTGTGTGTGTGTGTATCTTCCATCTCTCTGTGTGCTCATCATCATCATCATCATTTTCATTGTATATGTCTGTAGTACAAAAAACACGCCAAGCATACAATGCTGGACTGATAAGGCAGACAAGAGATACAAAAATTGACAATAAAGAATACAAACAGACACACAGGTTATTATTATAAGTTGTAGTTTTTTTAGGTCTGTTTCTTGGACGTACCCACTTTGCAATGCTCACATGCACGCATTTCGAGTGCAGACAAGCTCTACACTTGTATAGGTAGGCATGGACTTTTTTTTGTAGAGAATTGAATGTTAAGGTAAACCGCTGCTTTTTTGAATATTACAATTATTATTATTACTTCAACTATTTTAATTCTCAGCAGAGGGAAAAAAGAAAGAAATTCATTTAATAAAAGCGTTCTTTTGGATGTAATGTAGGTAGGTAGGTAGGTATGCTTTTATGCATGCCCACACCGACTGATACTGTTTTGCAGAAAAAAAGTGCACTTGCTTTTAAAGTAGAGCAGCATGCATACATACTACGTCTTCATACGTCGACGAGGGTTAAAAAATGTGAGAATGACAGAAAAGAATAAATTTAAATTTAAAAAGGAGATTTTTTTGTTACTTTTTTTGCTCAAACAAAGTTGCTGGAAAAAGGAAAATGGGGGTTCTACAGCAGCATGTTGGACAAATGTAGGTCAAACACTTTCTGGACAGACAGACAGTAAAGAGAATTAGATAAGAAGCCAGGCATACATGCATGCATGCATGCACCACACGCTTTCCTCTTCTCTAAAAATAAAATAAAAGACAGATTGTTGTGCCCGCTGTACAACATATGTACACTGACAATGAGAACAAGAAAGATATTCAAGTTGCCCTTTCTTTCTTTCTTTCTCTCTCTCTCTCTCTCTCTGCGTTCTTATCGATATTAAATACTATCATCATCACATTTTCATTTTAATTTCATCACTTGCGACCGCAGCAGCAGCAAAAAAATGAAATGAACTACTTTCAACAAGCACAAGTGTCAAGTAAAGTGCTAGCATAGTAGTAGTAGTACTTGTATAGTAGTTTGAGATAACTAATAATAAAAATAAACTGAGTGCCTAGACATTATAGTCTTGGAGGAAAAACGACAAACTGCTGCTGCTAAAAGAATGATGACATCGACCATGCACTCACAAGATGACCTTTTTATTTAACGTGACGTACACACTCATGATGATAGCATTGTAGCAGCAGCACTGACTGACCATGGTTTTTGCAGTAGATATGTAGCTAGATGGATAGGTAGACTGCTACACATACATATATTCAACAGCATTACGTAAACTGCAAGAATAAATCATTCAAGAAAAAAAAATACCCTAAAAATGCCTTTGGGTAGATAGTACATAGAGGTATGTGGGTAAAATATTGCCCATGTGGAGACTGTGAACTGTTCTCTAAAATAATTCTCATTTTGTTGGCTGCATTGTAATAGTAGTAGTACTCAAGTAAGTAGTGATAATTAGATTCCATCATCATCATCATCATCATCTCCGAAGAATAACGTGTGTACCTACCAACCGTCCATTTTTCCTTTACGTAAAAAGCTTGTGCCTCTTCTGCACACTCCAATGATAATGGTTGCTTCTGGCGAGTGACGAACACTGACTGATCTTATTAGCGCAACCCACCAACCAGTAGTAGTGGTGGTAGTGGATGTAGAGCAAGAACCAGAGACGAGGTAGTATAATAATATAATATAAGCAATACTTGTATTATTCCTCACGCAATTCATACGTGGCTTCATCATCATCGCCATCGTCCTCCTCAGCAATGCATGCATGCTGGAAACAAGGTGTAGTAGTGCGCTCCCCATTCCAAGCATCTCCAAAAGTAGTCCCACTCCAAAACTAGCTCTCTGCTCTGCTAGATTCCAGAAACGAAAGGAAGCAAAAAAAAAGTTTGTACAGGGATGATGTGTTTGCACAGCATAAAATATTAGAGTATGGGTAGGTAGGTATTATCCATGCATCTAGACTGGATTCACGGATGGGTGGCGGAAGGGTGGTGGTGGTGGTGGAATTGTGTTACACCAGTTTATGTGGTCCACAAAAGAGAATTCATCCCGTCTCATCTCTTCCATCGGCAGCAGCACTAGTTTGTACCATTTTCATTCCAAAAGCATGCGATATTACACACACACACACACATGTACTTACTTACTTGTATAGAAGACCCACGCAACTTATTTTTAAAATATAAAATCATTTCATATCACAGCACGTTTTTTTTTCTTCAAATTTTCTTCAAAAATTTTTTAGGGAGAAATAAATTGGGAAGACGTTGTTTTAAAAAAATATATTTTGGAGTTTGCATTAGTCAAGTCAGTAGTTTTGGCTGTGCCAAACTCCTCGGGGTGGACAGAGAAGCAGACGAAGAAGAAGAAGAAAAGAAGAAGAAGAGAGGCGCCGCATGTATTCCGCTCTTTATATATATAATGGGGGCACTGAACAGTAAAAAAAATTTTTTTACGTCAGCAAATCATGAATGGATAGCATGAGTAATAGTAACAAGTAGTATTGGTGGTACTGGTGGTGTTTGATATAATGATTAAATGGAGAACGAATGTAAACCAAAAACGTAATGGGAGAAAAAAAAATCCATGTTTTTAATCGCTGCTTTTTTTCAAGCAACTCCATGTGCAGCAGACACTCTACAGAAAATATATTTTTTAAATACTTTTTCTTTGCTTCCTGTGCTGTTATGAAGATGATGTCGCCGCAGAGCGCACCCCTTATCACTGCTTTGCATCATCGACGAGAGAAAAAAGGTTGTGGCATTTTTTTTATTATGGAGCTCGCTGTGTGTGTGTGTGTGT
>JAHZMT010003955.1:20534-40397 GCA_027743785.1 Sinhomidia bicolor
AAATATCATCATCACCCACCACCAAAGAAGACGACTTGTCGTCATCATCATCATCATCGTCGTCGTCATAAAAATTTATGCATGCATCTCTTGTCAAATCATCTCTTCTGCTGTCATGCTCGTTGTTACGCGTACAGCTTACTTTTGCGTATTCGATGCATATGTGTGGGCTGCTCCTGATGCTGCTGCGGTGGATTATTGCGAATTTCAATGATTCCGCTTCTGTTGATGGAATAAGTACATACTATTATCATGATCAGTGTATCAATTGAATAAAAAAAGAGTTGAGTGGTGCTTGCTTGCTGCTGCTGCAACTACTACTGCTTCTACTTGCTGATGAATCTGGTCGTTCCTCTGAAAAGTCTGAGAAAAAGCGCTGAATTTGCTCAGTCCAGTGGTGGCACGCAAACGGATTGCATCTCTCTCTCTCTCTCTCTATCGTCGTCGTCGTCCTGGCAATGCATACAAGTTGCATGGCTTGGACAGTTTTCCGCCGAGTTGCTGTGTGCTCTTCCAGAGTTGCATATGAGTTACTGGTGAACAATTCAGTTTTTAATTGCAGTTTGATAAACTGTCCACTTGACCATTACCAAGCATGGGAATGTAATTTGCTTTCTGCAAACCGGAGGACAAAATGTTGTTACATTGTGGAGAACAAGAGAGGATGTAATCCAGAGAGAGAATTTTAATGGTGCCACTATGTACGGAAAGTGGGCTTAAAAAGTGTCCGTGTAGCAATGTAGCGTGGTGATTTAGTCATGTTTTTTACCTTCTCCTACTGCCTGACATTTACAAAAGCCTAGCAAACTTCAAAACTGCACATTTCTAACAGTCGCTGCATGCATTTCAGGACAATTTTTCCACACAACAACAAAGTGTGTTCTGGTTTTTGTCAGCTCAAAAAACTACTCATTATTTAAAAAAAAAGAAATGATAAGTATTTGTGCTGCCTGCTGCTGCACAAATACTTATCTGGCCAGGTTTGATGGTTTCTTTCCTCCGAATATGAAATACAGTCGATTGTGTTGTTCTTGTGTGCAAGCCTGATTGAATGAGATATTTTTAGGATGATAATATGGAACGAGAGAAGAACTGGGTGTGGGGGAGCAAAGCAGCAGTAGCCGTATGGCTTATATGAACAACGACAAAAACTGACAAGTGTTCAACCAAAATCCTAAATCCCTTTTCGCGTACTCTACTTTATCTATTTATCTATCTGCGTCGTGTTTATTTATTTAACTTATATACTTATATACATATACATATATACAGGATTCCTATGCACGTGGTTTCACGTTGTCCGGTACAAAAAAGCAACCTTTACTACAATCGAATGGCATGTGTTAATAAAACTGTGACTGTGACAAAGGATTGCTACAGCAGCAGCAGCAGTCTGCAAACCTTGTTGTATGCTCTTTCACTTTCTACTCCTCCCTGAGTACCTGGCTGCCTCTCTACCAGTTCATCAAAGTGATCAAACTTTCTTTTTCAAATACAATTTTGAATGGTGGTTGGTGCTACGAGCTGCAATGCTTACATAAAATGCTCTATAAATAATAATAATGCATGGAAGCAAAGACACTGAAAGTGTACACAAGGAAGGACGAGGAGGACGGTGGTGACGACGAACACCACGATAGAATAATAACCTTTCAGGTACTTCTTCTTTTTTTTAGCCGGTCGTTCATTCTCTTTTCTTTCTCGAAGCTGTCAAAAATAAGCTTGGATTTTTTATTATTCTGCAATCAATATTAAATAGGTAGCAACTCAATGAACAGGCAGGGTCTATATGGCTTGGCATGCATAACAGAACATGCTAATAAGGCATAATAATTTGGTATTGCTGCTTATATGCATTATTAAACAGCAGAAACATGTACTGGGCTGTGGTTTGTAGTTTGTACACAATCGGGCTGGAGAGAGAGTAACGTTAGCGAGCGAGCTAGCAGGAGCAGCAGCAGCAGTAGTGCTGGAGAGCAATGTCCAGCACGAGAGAAGAGAAGAGAGAGAGAAAAGTGTCGTGTTGAAACATCGTAGACAAATGTCAAAGCACTAAAAGGAAGACGCCTCCACCACCACTGTACATGCAAATACTACTTGGGTGGTCGTTTTTCTTGCTAGCTAGAGCTATTAGCTACCACTCCATTATGCATAATATGCTATTATGCAATAATAAAGATTGTACTTGTTTCAGCAATTCAAAAGCTTATCTGAACAAAATGACAAGATTATGATTGCATATTAGTATATAGGTACGTGTCATCATCATCATCACTCGGAATACTTTGGATTAGTGTGGTATGATGGTAGACTGGCTTTTGGCCAGTCTGGAGTAGCATCTTTTTGAGTGTTTACAGTTCTTTTAAATTATCTAGGTGAATAGTGGAAAAAAATTGAAATTCGCAACCTACATTGCTTTTGGGATATATAAGCACACCTGATCAAAAATATTGTTGACAAGTACGTCATTGCATTGCCATCAAACACATTAATATTATTATTATCACCACAACTTTGATTGGCAATTGTACTGAAACACGAGCAAAAATAGAGGGGGAGGACATGCTCTGCAGTGGAAAGATTAATTTTAAATATAATATATTCTGTGTATTTTATTCTTGCATTTTTTCACAAGTGGCTTTCTTTTGCATATTATATTGTATTTAGCTGAGTAGACAACAATTGTGAGTAAACAAGTTACACATGAGCAGCAGCAGCAGCAGCAGCGTGTCAACGTAGAGCATATTTAAGTATATGCATTATTGTAGATTATTGTAAGGTATTAATAATAATAATAATAATAACGTGACGATGATTATATTTTTGTAACTGAATTAAAGCAAGGACTACCACTATTTGTTCCATACATTTTACATACAAGTTACCATTATACCATCAGCTATTTCATGTGTCTTCTGTTCACTAACTGATTAAGCACTGCTGATCATCATCATCAGCAGCAGCACCATTGTCATAAATGTGCGCAAAAATAATCACGGTAAAGTTATAAATACATTATATCGACTTTTTCATCACGAGCAGCAGCATAGCAGCAGCAGCCGCCGTCGCCGCGCACAGCCTTCACAAACTTCTACCTTGACTGCAATCGACAAAACTAACTACACACCACCACCACCACCAAACCAAACCACTCACTCACTCTCTCTTCACATAGGAGATTTTTTTATAGGCTTTACTTACCACTTGTCTACTGCAGCAGCAGCAGCACAAGTATATATATAGACAGCAGTACTAGTAGTAGAGGTAGTAGCAGCACAGCACTCATCATTTATGATTATCGTCAACAATACAATATCATCATCATCATCATCACTACTACTACTTGTTTCGACTTTTTACATAATAATAAATCTCATGCTCATCATCATCATCATCAACCTATTTCTTACGCTGTGAAACAAATAAAAATCTCTTTTAAAACACAACAACTCTGTAGCAGCATCAACTTTGAGTAAAAATTTTTTAAAAAAAATTTACTACTGGCGCACACACGTTTTTACAACTTAACAACAATAGTAATAGCAGTCCCAAAAATAAAAGTAGAATAAAGTTAAGCCTGCACTACTATTTACTAGTTGAAAAATGGAGGCAGGTAAAAGCATCAAGAAGTGGCTTGCTCTCTTCTACTACACAACTTCAAACTTATTCTTCTTCTTTTTTTTGTTTAATAGCCAAATCTTTTTTTTATTATTGTAATGTGTCTGGTTTGGTTGGATGGAGTTGACCCATTTTGAAAAGCGCTAGCGAAAAGATGAAGAAGCAGCAGCAGCAGACTCGTGGGCTATTTGAAAATAAGAAATCAGAGCTTCTCTCTCAGTCAGTTATGTAGTGGAAGCAGCAGCAGCAGCTCTTCATCTCTCACCTTAATCATGTAACATTTTTTAAACGTTCTACTCTACATCCATCCAAAATGTCTACTACTTAAATACTCCTCGCATAAGAAATAATCATAATAATCATCATAATAATAAAAGTAGCAATGCTAATTGCGCAATATACATTTTTAACAAAGTAAAGTATAATAATTTTTTTAGTATATCTTCTTCTTCTTGAAACTTTTATAAACGCTTGTTCTGCTGCTGCTGCTGGTACAGTGAAAATATCCCCTTGTCGGTATTGCATATTATTGTAATGACGTTTACCTTGAAATAAACGGCTCTCTTCTTTTCTTCTTTTTTTCCTTCTTTGCCCTTCCGCTGGTTCGTGTGTATCGCGTACCTGTGCGCTCCACATGTATGTACTTTTTAAATTTTTAATGATTTGCCCGGTGTAAAAGTCCATATATACATGTACATAAGCAAACACTCTATTGATTTTTCCTTCTTTTTTTTACAAGTTTCTTCCTTGTCGTTTTCCTACCACTCAACTGCACTCCACCACTACTACTACTACTACTACTGCCACGATGAAAGAATTGCCCGCTTATTTACTTTTTTAATACTATTCTGCTGCTGACGTTGTTGCTGTTGTTGATTTTCTTTGAAACGTAAATTGTTGGTTAGTTATCTAGTAGTAATAAACAGTTGTTTATTCTAAATGGATGATAGCCAGCCAATGAAACTACAATTTTGCAAAAAATATCACACATGCTTTTTTAACGGCGTTTCTTTTTTTTGTGCGTTATCTTTATTATTATTATTATTATTATTATATACTCTCATCAACCCACTGCTAGTTTTACTACTTTACTGCTGCCGGACTAGTTCCATTCAAGGACACTTACCCGTCGTCAGAGTCTCTGTTTCGAAGGCTGTGCTGCTGCTGCTGTTGTTTTGTTGTTGTTCTGCATCAGTAGCGTGCTTTTTTATCCGTGTTCCTCCCCAGACAGTTTAGCTGATAAAAACTTTCCCATTGATTTTTCTCCAGGAATATGCTCCACCAGTAGAAGTACCCCATGAGCATGGTGGTGCTTATCTTGTTGTTCCTTTTCTTTGCTCACTTCTGCTGCTGCGGCAGCCGCTGCTGCTGTAGCAATGCTCATTTCATCCCTTCATTCTTCTTCTTCTTGACAAATTACTCCAGTTTTATCATTCATTCATTTTGTTTGACCGTTTTTTTTGCGCAAAGGAATTTTGCAAAGCCAAACGAGGAATGCAGACATGCATGCAACCTTGTTCCTTTTTGTTGCCGCTGCTGATGATGATGTCGGTGTTCCTGTTTTGTTATTATTAGCACACGAGGTGATGGCAGGGAATTCAGTAATGTTCATTATTATTCTTATTACTATGGATTTTTTTGGAGGATCGATGTTGGTGGTGGTGGTGATGGCGGCGGCGACTATAAGGGAAGATGTCGGAGTAATAAAGTAATGGCAACCTATATTGCAACTTGCAGGCTGCCAGGCACGGGCAGAAAAAGGTATTATTACTAGAAGAGAGTCGAGTAGAGCACGCCGAGTTGAGCATGGAATACAAATTGATTTGTGCCGTTGTGTCGGTGGTGGTGGTGGTGGCATGTTGGAAAGAAGGCAGAAAAAAGTGCAAGGGTAGAAGAGAATGTCCGCCGTTGAAAAAAAAAGTTGAAATAATATGGAGAAATGCTCATTTTTTTTCTTCCAAAAGTAGGTTTCCTTGATCAAAGTAATGTTTACCTACGCTCTGTATATAAAGGAGTACACTTTGAAATGGAATTATAGCAGTGGTGGTACTAATATAATGGGATGGACAAGTTTATTAGCCAAAGTGGTGGTGTAGCTAGAGAGAGAGAGAGAGAGAGAGACGCGCAGACCTACATACCTAAATTCAGTTGAGTTGCATGAAAAAGAAAAAAAAATTGAATGGATGGATGGAAACGCTGATGGATGACAATGATACATTTGTTTGGTGGTGCTTTGCAGCAGCACAGCAATAGCAGTCGATTAGTTGTATTGGATGTTGATTGGTTGGTGGGAGGTAAAAATGCGATAGCAGGCAAAATAGCAAAGCTAGATAATCCGTTTTAATTAACAAAGTCAGCGTTCGCTACCTACCTACCTACCAACCAACCAACCGCCACCACCACCACCAAACAAGAGGTCGAAATGTACTATTACATTCATTTATTATATTACTATGTAGTTTTAGGGACGCGTATCTCTTTTGGAAATAAATCCGGTATTAAATAATATTCTGTTCCACACTGATAATGATGCAATTGAAAAGTAGCAGCTTACTTAATAAATGTGCAGAATTTTTTTTTTTGAGCGCAAGTATGCCTAATTACACAAGTGTGTAGTTAGTGTGTGTCTCCTCATTACTTACTATACGATATCTTCTTACGCAATTACTATTATACATGCTAGTATCAAACTTGAAGGTGACTTGTTGTCATGTTGCCTATTAGTAATTTAAAGCAACTCTTACCATATTTCTTCGAGGAATTTTTGAAGAAGAAAAAATAAACAATCAAAATTGATTTCTGGAAGTAGTACGTACGTAAATACACACTACTCCACCATTGAATTACGTCACGGTTTAGAAGAAAAAAAACATGAGCACAAGGGCGTAATTTTAGTTGCTAAATTATAGCAAACGACATGGTGTCACATTTCATTCTCTTCCAAATTTTTGTTAAAACTCCCAAGAAAAGTTCCAATCCATTTTCTAGTGTTCCGGTAAAGTGAGTAAAGTTGAAGACACTAGCCGAGTTAGCCACTCAACCTACAATATACATGGGGTGTGGTGTAGTATAGCTTTTGGTGAAAAATTTTTGCCTTGGTGAGCAGCAGTGATTTTGTGTGAAATCAAGGCAATACGTTGGTTGTTGGCTGCAAGAAGCTGTTGTGGGTCGGTGCCTAGCTACATCACAGTACGTAGCTGTAGGCAGTACGCATCATTTATGTAAGTAAGTGTATAATTTCCTTCCATGTGAGTGATCCTCTCAGTTGTCGTCATAACATTATGTGGCACATGACACTAATATACATTTGCAGATTACATTGTCTGTTCTTCCACTCCATTTCCATGATAATAATAATAATAGTAATCAACGTAGGCATTCTTACATGCTAGGTAGCTTACCTGTGCTGGCATATAATATTTCACATGGGATTGTTACTTTTGACGTGTGCACGTTCCTTCCTCTTCTGTAGCGAAAGAAAGAGGTAGGAGGAGGAGGCAGGTTGTTGTAGGTTAGCCATGCAAGCGGAAGTCATTTTTATGGCATTTCCATTAATCCACATTCACACGGTAGGCATGTATATGAGCGAGTGAGTAGTGGTATATACTGCCATACCGTTTCCCATTCATTTTCATAGCCAAAAGCTGATAGACTATTTCACAACCACTGCAAATCCACACAGCATGGCAGTGCATGGCATGGCATAAAAGCTGTGTTGCTGCGAGGGCGAAGTGTATTTAAAATGAACTGTTAAATAAACATTATTATTATTAGAATACAATGGGTACGTTGTTTTAGGTGGCTGCTGCGCTTATTGTTAGATATTATATATGTCTACCTACATATATACCAACATGCCTCCCACCTTCTCGTGCATTCTGGCACAGAGCAAGAGCTACCACGCCACTTCTCTATACAAAAAAATCATATAACAGGGGGAGCATTCATACACCGCGTTACGTGCATGCCTTACTTGACCAACAATACAAAATATTTTTTTTTGCACGATTAGCTGAAGCCCTGAACATTTTTGTTTGGGTGTCTCTACGTGCGGCTGTTTTTTGAATTCTATTTTCTACGGATTCTTGCCTCTCTCTCTCGCTCGCTATCTGTTTGCTGTCTTTTGTTACCAATTTCATTCCTTGATAAGGCTTCCCATCGAATGCATCCCCAAAGGAATTTCCCTTCAGAATTGTTTTTCGTTTCTGTTGCTGCTGTTGATGTGTGTGTGTGTGTGTTGTAGGTATCATCATGGCTGTCTTTCTTTCACAGCCAACCAATATCAGTTATTTATTTATTATTATTATTATTATATCCTCCTCACGACATGTGTAGCACGCTATCTTATCTTACACGCTACGTTACAAACTGCCATACAATACAACATGGTTGGTTGCAATTCTCTGCTTGCCTGCTTGCAATGTAAGTAAACTAGTTGCTATTTCTATTGAAGCTACGACTACCCCCACCACCGCCACCACCACCACCACCACGTCGCGTTCCTTCTTCATTGCAAATGACTTTGCTTTGTTTGACTCTAGCACAGCACAGGCACTTGGTTTCGTCGTTATTGCAAACAAGGTGGAGAGAGAGAGAGAGTCGGTCGGTTGTATTATTTGTGTGCAGAAATGTATAAGAGACAACGAGCGAGAGCAGAGAGAGAGATGTGTGTGCCTTTTTTGCGCGTATTTATGTGCGAAAGGGATTTTTTCTATCTAGGCCAAATTTTTCTTTTTTAGCAAAAAGCAGCGCCACTGCTGCACTGCTGCTGCTACAGTACATTCGTAAGTACGTGCGTACTTTTTGCAACCAAAGTTTACTGTAAACTTGATGAAAGCTTGCTTTGCTGCTGCGACTGCTTCTGCTTCTGCTTCTGCTTTGAATTGGCATCTTTTCTTGAGGCAAAAAGGTTTCTTCTTCTTTCATTTTATTCGACATTGTTACTGTTATGTATACACTTGTTGCGAATTTTTTTTTCTCTCTCTCTCGCTCTCCGCTGTTGTGTGCATTGTTATTGTTTATTATTGTTTAATGTAAGGGTTTGCATTATTTGTAGGCTGGCAAGCAAAGAGAAAAAAAATTTGCAAACTGCATCGTCATCATCTTTACATAAAGTAATAAATGTAAAGCGAGTGTGGGGGGATTGCAGTTGTTGCAAGTAAATGAGATGAGATGAGATGTATGTATGTCGTCGCACGCACATGCAACAACGTCTCTACTCTGAAAAATCAGTTAACTGCCTGCACTATCTCTCTGTGCTGCTGTGTATGTGCTTGCTTAACTTGAGCACTTGACTCTCTGCTACCTCGCCATCGGTTAAGATTGGTTGGCTAAGTAGGTGAGTCAGGTTATGGTTGTATGGTCTCTCAGGTCTTGTTGCTTACTTAAAGAAGCAAAAACTTTGAAAAAAAAAATATTGTTTCAAGAAGAAGAAGAAGAGGAGGAGGAGGTGGAGGAGGATGCTGATTATGATAGTGTTGCGAGTGCTGCTGCGGTGGTGAATGAAACTGTGTGTGCTACAAACAATAAATTGTGGAAAAAAATTCATATAAATCGAAATACGTCTTTTAAAATAGGTAGGTAAAATGCTTGGGCTACTTTGGAGAATTTTTTCCTTGTTTTTTTATTTCCTCTTCATTTTCCAGAACTCTGTCATTGGCGCGGCATTTTGTAGCAGGTCAGATATTGTATGTATACGCATTACGCATGTGCGTGTGTGCACGTTTGCTGGGATTTTCTCCACCAAAAGAACACCAACACATTTCCAAATAACTGTAAGTCTGAGTGTTACACATATCTTAAAAGACTCGTCGTAAAAAAACAATGTCAGATATTGCGAAACAGATTACAATTACTACAATTATCCTTTATTATTTACAGCAGCAGCCTTATCATTATCATGGTGACTGACCATCGTCATTGTCAGTTTACTACACACGGCTCTACTCTCAGAAATACATTAGCATTGCACCAAGAAAAAATCTCAACAGATTTTTTAATAGCAACAACAGCAATCACACAAACTCAAAATAGTAAGCATACTGACGACGACGACGACGATGATGATGTTAATGATGATCATGATGGCGTTGTTGTTCTTGTTGCTACCGCTATATATACTTACCACATACATTAGTCTTGTTGGCTTGCTTGGCTGTTGAGATAATGTTACGTGCTTCCATTCATCCATCCTTCCTGTCTCTCTTTTTTTTCCTTTTGTCCTGTTTTTCTTTCAGAGAGTAAGGAGGTGAGTAGGCCAGAATAATCATCATCATCCCCACATACAACAGCAAAGCATACAAACGTACCTACAACAACAACAACAACAAAAATGCTGCTGCTGCAGCAGAAATCATATCAAGTTGATTCTATAGTCGTCATATAGCCATCATCATTCATTCTCGTAAAGGTTGTTTTCATTGTTGTTGTGCAATACCTACTGCTGCTGCTGCTACTTATTATTGTAATAAAAGCAGTAACTGCACTCATCATAACAACAACAATGACGACGACCAACGTAATGTTAACATACCTATACAGCAGAGTAGAACCTGATGATAACCAAAACATGAACAATTTTTTTAAACCATTTTTTTGCACATTTGTATCAAATAGACTGCAGCAGGAGCAGCAGCAGTTAAAAAAAATTGGTTGTTCAAATTTTTACTCTTGTTCTATTGACCATGCTGTTTATTATACACTATTATTAATTGCATGGGAAACCTGATGTTTTGTTTGGTATCATCGCAAAAAAAAACTAATAATGATATTAAAGTTGTTTGTTGGGATTTACTTGAGAGTAAATTTTTTTTAAAAAAAAAGTAAAAAGTCATACGACGACAATGCTCTTTACTGGCTTTGTGTCGTTTTTGCCACACGGAGGGATAAAAAAATTGTTTTTTATTGTTATTGTTATTATTATGGTCGTAATAAGGTGCCTAATGTAGAGGATGATAACATGAGCAGTGCAAGGAGCAACAGTTAAATCATGTTGTGGATACTATGAAATATTAGGTATATGCATGTTATCTACAGCAAGGTAGAAGAATGCAATACGAGAAACTGATTTGATTTTTTTTTGTTGTGTTTTCTTTTTTCAACGACTGCGATTGGGCAGTGGGTTGGGATGGGACATTAGATAGATAAATGCATGCCCACTGCCCAGTAGTGCAATAATTGCTTCTAGTAAATCTTAAATGGTGTACCTGCTACCATTAGATGAACTGCTGGCATATTATATGTATATCATCATCATCACAAAAGGACAAGTCACTCTGCTGAAACCTGATTTTCGCAATAATTTTTTTTTCTCTCTCTCTCGTCAGCATTCAGCATTGTGTATGTATTCCTTTCTGGTTCTTGTACTTTGCTTCTGGTTGCTGCTCTCTTGCCAATTGAATAGTTTAGTCGTAATTCTAAATTTTTTGATGTTTGCTGCGCTGCTGCTGCTGCTGCTATGCTGCAATGATAGCACTACATTGAAAACGTGCACATTGATGAGCAAAGATACAAATTGACTGATCAGAGCTAATTTACTTTATTAGGAAAATAGCTACTTGCTGTAGAAAAACACTGCATTTTTTGGAACTACATATCTCGGCAGATCTTGTTCTGGCTGGACAGAAATATCAAATTACAGTGAATTTTTTAGGGAGCATTAAATATTCTTAAAAAGTTTGTAAAGCAAGTGGTAGCATGTAGTAATAAAATATAAAAGTTCTTGATGGCTCTTCCTATATTATGCTGCTGTAATATAGACTAGAAGATTAGGTAGATAGCAGAAAAAGTTGTTCATTTTCAAGAGAAAAATGTGAATAATCTTTCCAATTTTGATAGCAAAGTGCATTGGCACGACATTTCCTTGACTTTTATACTTCACCAGCAATATCACCACCACCACCACCACCACAAACAGATCACCAAACATGTAATAATAATAATCAAGATACAAATACCGCTATCATCGTCATCATCATCGACATTTGTCGTCGTCAATGTGACTGTGCAGTGTCCACCAGGATGAGGATGATCACGATAAAAAAAATATAAATGTGCGCATATTATTTTACTACTTGAGCGTATTATATAGGTAGTAGATAACTTATATTGGTACATTTCTATGCGTCTCTGAAATCTGTGCGACGAAAGGAAAGACTACATGTAGCTCCAATTGAACTTTTAGACGAAGAAACATGTTATCTTTTTTATGTCTGCTCATGTTCATTCAACAAATTTTAGATTATAAAAAAGCAGCATTTCTTTTTGAGCTGTTGGCCAACCAACATATTATGTATGTATTTTTTTGCAAAAAAAAAAGAAAAACTTTTTAATAAGCTAACTCAAAGTTAAGTTATAGGCACAATTTTTCTCAATAAAAAGTACAATTTCTTTTCATGCTAGCAAGCACAGCATACTACGAAAGCACTCTTTCCCATTCCAGCAGCAGCAGCACAGACTGGCTGCTGCTGCTGCTCCACTTGGTTCATTGACGACGACAAATATTGTTTGGCGAAATTGAGAATAAAGAGTAAAGGAGCAGAGCAAACAAGCAAACAGACTTGTGTAACGCTGTGTGCAAATACAGCAGATACAAAGGCTGCAGTGGTGGTGCACACATGCTGATGGACGACTTTTGTATGACTTTTGTCTGCTCCAGTTAGTTGCTTCTAAATTTGTACAGAAAACGAGAAAAGCTCATGATATTTTTTCGCGAAGTGGAAAGAAAATGTTAATAATTTAAATTAGCAAGAAAGAGAGAGAGAGAGAGAGTCATACAGAAAAAGACTGTAATATCAGCACAGCAGCAGCAGTAGTATGATATCTACCTTGTTGAAACTTTTCCATCATCATTATCTTTCCCCACCGTCGTCGTCGTTGTCGTTGTCGTCAAAAGTTCAAACTTGCCAATATAATTCATGACCATCGTCAATCGCCCCCTCTCATCTTCATCGTCATCATCATCATCAGCCATAATATACTTTTTTATCGCATTTCCTTGTCATTATCACAGCTCACATCTACTCCTTGTACCCAAAATAGTGACACTTTCTGCTCTTCTCACTGTTGCTCTGCACTGCAATGTACTCATTCTGTCGTCGTTGTGAAATTACATTCACTTTTCAATTTTTTTTCCGCCTCCATTCATCCATCCATCCATCCATCCATCCACAAAATTACTACAAACCCCCCAAAAAAACGCTCTAGTTCTACAACTCTTTTTTCACCCATTTATAATAATAATAATAATTACATTTTAGCCCAAGTTTACTTTACTCATTTCATCCTACAACCAACCAACAGCAAACACAGAAAAATGTATGTAGCTCTCTAGCTCTTTTCTGTGACAATGACACATGATGTCTTTTTGCTCTTTAGCTCTTTTCCTAGTAAATCAAGCAACATTTTGTAAAATAAATTTATTTCCTTCTGCTACAATAATTTTGGGCACACTTTACAATTCCGTGTAATTTTCTGAAAAAAAAATCTATTATGACGTAAAGGGTTGGTTGGTTGGTTGTAATTACTTGAGGATAGAGAGAGATGGGTAGATTAGACAGGCAAATGAACGAACTTTGTGATTGTGAGTGAGTGAGTGAGTGAGTCGACAGGCCGAGAGTCGGAGTGTGCAAATATTACATTATCCTTTTTCTATTAAGCTTCCTCCATTCATCCACTTTTTTTCTAATTTATTTGCAAATTTTATCTGCTACTGTTTGCTTTAGTGCCACCACCACCACCACAGGCATGATTAGAGTGGTTGGTAGTCTGCAAATTAGATGCAGGCAGTAGTAGTGGCGGTGGTGGTGGTGGTGGAATATATATAGTGAGTGATTGCTTACTTAGCTTTTGCCTTGTTGCGTTTGTCCTTCACTTTGAGGAAAAACGTTCATTAAAATCAAAAGCAATTTTTTTCTACGTTGTCGATGACGACAACGAACAAGCGCGGTGGTGGTACAGTGCACAGTTGGCTGAGTTGGCTAAAAGTAGTACTAGTTAGTAGTAGTCGGCTAGGTATGCATACAATAAATTAAATTATTTATTTGCCTACGCGCATTACCAGGACAAATATAATCTACTAAAGAATTCTAGAGGATACGCGACTTCCCATCAGACTAGACCAACTTACTGCTAAGTAAGTAATGTCAAGCAGTCATTTTTTAGAACCATTTTGTCACAGAGAGGAGCTGCGTCAAAAAGGAAAAAAAAATATGCAACACACACATGTGAAAACTTATAAATAGCCATGTCGAGCAGGGCTAGTAATGTTTTAATGATGCCAAAGTCTCAAGTGCAATAATACTAATAATAATACATGATTTATTACGTAGTGTGTCTTCAGAGTTAACTAAAATACAGTTAGTGTCAATACTATTTCATTGACTTTAATAAAAGGTAATTTAGAACCTTTAAATTGTTTTTTTTAATTCTCGCTACTTACATAAGTACTAAAAGCTATACAATTGCATCATCATCATCATCAGCATTACTGCTACGAAATTATTAAACGTGTTTTCAGTATTCTTGTTTGCATTCATGTGACATGTGACAGGGGAACACGTGAGAATGGAAACCATTTTTTTCTGTTTGCCGTTAATGGACATTGCATACATGCATACAGTTTACTTTGAATGATAACATCAAAGGTCATCTTTATTAGATATAATGGCGGGCACTGATAGCAAAATTTTCTCATGATAAGATGAAAAACAACTACAATGTATCATTTAAAATGTATGGATGGACAGCTTTAACTGCTACTAGCAATAATAATAAATGTTGGGTTTATCATTAAGCTCATGCATGACACAACTATGAAAGAAAATAATAATGAATCATTCATAATAGAATAAATTAATCATGTGTTTCTTTTTTCTAATTTGATATTTTCCTAGGTAAAGGAATTCCACTGGGAGTAGTGTCACCTTTTTCTTGCCAGAAGCAGACTTTTTGTGTTTTTTTTTTGACAATTTACTTGAAGACGTACATGGTGATAACGGGAGGAGTACATTCAACGGCTGGAATTGAAGCGCCCTCGGAGGAAACCCTCGCGGAGAGATTGAGCGCGGATTGACAAGTTGAGGAAAGTTGTTGAAAATGTCTACCTTGGCCGGCCCGGCTGCCCCGATGATGGGTGTTTCACACCACCACCAGCAAGCGGTTTTGGCCGCGGCGTACTTTCACCATAACCAGAACAACAACTCGGCAGCGATCAGTTCGATAAATAGTAGTACTAGTGGCAGTGGTAGTAGTAAGGGTGGAAGTGGTTCGTCGAATAGTAGTTATACATTACCTGAGAGAAACTCACCTGTGGATGTTCAGCCAGATCGGCCCATTGGCTATGGCGCATTCGGAGTTGTTTGGTAAGTTCATTATTTTTCTCAAACTTTTTTTTCTCTCTTCATTTTCTAGTTCCTGGAACAAGAAAAAACCCACCACCACATTCAGTAGTCACTGCTATCCATCCACTATATACATATTATGCTTCTCTGAATGAAACATTGCACACACACACACGCGTTCCATCCAACCAAATTTCCAGTAAAAAGCAAACAAGCAAGGCTGCTATATGAAACTTGTCATGACGATGATCAAACTACCTATAGCCTATGCTATTATCACCATCACGGTTCAAGGTAACTGCCTACAACCTTTTCGACATTTAGGCAACCTCGTACAAAACACTTTGTTCTTCCTTTGTGCTGCTGCTCGATTCTAGTGAAAAGACGAAAAGGAAAAAACCTTGAATGCCATGCAGCACTTTTTGTACTTGGCTCGTTGCTGCTGTTTCTCTACTAATGTAGGTGGTTAGTCAGCATAGTGCATTGTAGATAACAAAAAGGGATCGCGGCTGTTGTTACAGAACACGCTCAACAACAACGCTTCCACGCACGGGAAGAAAAATCAATACGCTTTTTTTCTACACCATTTTTCATGGAAGCCCAGTATACCAAGTTTTAAAGTAAAGCTTGCAAACAGCCGGACAGACTGACACAGCAAACTTGTACGGGGATCCAGTGATCCCCGTAGTACTAATCCCTAACGGTAATGCACCAAAAACTAAACTTTTGATTGTTTTTCCCAATGAAGCTGTAGAGAGCAGCATTGAGAATGAATGTATGAATGTACACGTTAGCGACAGTCCGCTTGAATGACCCCTTTCTAAATTTTCATTCATGTTATGCCTCTGCATACTTTGTTTGGGGTTGTCACATTGAAAAAAAAGCAAGTAGGTAAAGGTGGTAGCAAATGCCAGTGTTTTGCTGCTGTTATGCTGTTGTGTGTGCAGCCGTGTAAACCTGATTTCCTCTGAATATCAGTGAATCATGTAATGGGATCATTATATTATTGCTCGTCGGAAATATGAAGCTGTTTCTCTTTTTCTTTGTCATTCTGCTTTGTCTCTTCTGCTGACTACTGACGACTACCTTGTCTCCTCTCCACACGGCTGTTTCTATGTGCAGTAAACGGCTTCTGTTCTACATTATTATTATTATTATTATTATTGCGTCTGCCTACATACGTGTAACTCTCTAGAGAAACGTATGGAATGGGCCGACGAACAAAAAAAACGACTACTGATGTTACTGCAGTGCAGTTGCTTGCGTGGCAGCAGCAGCAGCAGTAAGCAAATAATTGTCCAATGATGATGATGTTGATGATGATGATGGACAAGACGGAAAGGTCATTATCGACTACCATCTTTGTTGTATTATCATTATTATTGAAAAGCAGTAGGAATGTTTCTTGTAGAAGAGCGTAGGTGGAAAGTGTAGTAATGTCGTCGTCGTAACCACCACCTCACCTTCAATTATATTTGCTTGAATGACACTACCACTGCTGCCTTCGTGGTTCTTCCAGCGAGTTCCTGTTCCAGGTGTGTAGGACGAGAAGGTGAAAAGGGTAATAGAGGCGGAAGAATGTGCACGTTAATCATTTCATCTGGAAGCATTGACTTTTTTCTTTGCTGTTTTTTCGCTCCAGGGAAATTACTGGGTTGGATTATTGTGTTGTGCAACGTGCTTCTGTCACTGCTGCACAACCCACAAGGTACTCAAGGTGACTGCAATGATGACGACGACGACGATGATGATTCACATTTGCAAATAAATTGGAAAAAGGAGAAAAAGAGAAAAAACTTTTCTGATTACTATTATTAATGCAACAAAATACGATTACGACGACAACGACCACATAATAGTATGTTAGCTAACGTTCGACACAAGGTCTCTGTATCTAACTAATAATTTGTATATCTATCTGCTCTTTTTTATGATGACTTTTTTTTATCTACCTTCTTATCCTGCTGAGAGAGAGAGAGAGAGAGAGAGAGATTTTCTGTCAAAATATTATAGAAAACCTCTCTTCCTTTTTTTCTTCTTCTTCTTCCTCATCTTCTCGTGCTGCTGCTGCTGCTGCTGTTACACCTTGACAGTAGAGCAAAAGAAGCAGATGGCTGACTAGTGACGACTACATCTCATTTAAAGGAGCGAGGAAGAGAGGGAGCACAAAATTATCATATTTTCCATCACTCGTCAATAGTTTCCATCCAGAGGACCTTGTGTAATAAATACACACACACACACGCATATCATTACATTTTTATTTTCGATGAAAAAAAAACTGGCTATTTTACTATCTTCCACGACTATGAAGGCTCTCTTCTTCTCTTCCATCCCACATCAACATGCTGTTGCTTCTGCTGCACGCATGCTGCTGCTGCCGTAAAATGCATCATCGTAAAAACAGCCAGCACAACTTCTGGTAGTAATAATAATAATAACAAGTTGATAGTCAAGTCTCATCATCATCATTATCTGCAGAAAGAAGAAGAAGAAGACGACGACGCAGCAGCAGCAGCAGCTACTAACATCCATTTACTAGTTGACTAAACAATTTTTAACGCTCTCTCTCCCTCTTTCTTAGTCAATCTTTTGTGAGTCTTGTTTGTCTTGACTTGTCTTATTACCCGGCCGCAGCAACATAATGCCTTGAGGTTGAAAAGATGTTGGTAATAATAATGATCAGCATTCTCCAGATTGAATCTTGTGCTGCTGCTGCTGCTGCTGCTGAGACAAGACAAGACAAGATGGCAGCTGAAAAATCCAGTGGAAATTTCTAAACCTTTTTCTTGCCTCACTATATAGTAATATCTTTTAGGGTTAAATACTTGTACCAAGGTATGGTGCTTTTATAATAAGTACCACCACCACCACCACCACATGTTCATATGGAGGGCAGGTGGTCAACGAAATTAAAGGTGGTGGACTCGGATCGGTTCTGTTGTATCGGCTGGCTACATTGTAAAAGGGTGGTAAATGACTTGACTTGAATTATCCAACTCTCTCGACTCAGCCATGCATGCCTATCTGTTTTCACTTTTTTTCATTAGCACGAGCTTAAAAAACCTGCAGCAGCAGGAGCAGGAGCAGAAAGCGAGCTGCAAAATAATAATAATAAAAATGTAATTTTAAAGTGCTCTATCGTCATTTTTACCATTTCACTACTCTTGGCTCCCTTCTGGTTTCTTTTTGCATCTGCTGTTCCTCCTGCCTGCTGTCTGTCTGCCTGACAGGTGTTTGTCGTGGTCGCATTCATGACGAGGTGAGGGTAAGTAAAATATGGTGACGCCGCGCCGAAACAAAAAAAAATATTTATTAAAATAATACGTGGTATAAAAATGCTGCTACAACAACAACAACGTTTTCTTTTTGGGGTTTCGCTTTCACAAGTGAAATGGACGATTTGAGTTATTTTTAAAAAAATACATATGAACAAGGAAAGGTACTTTTGCAACTTCATATTGTTCATGTATTTTACGACAAAGGATTGGTGGCAGCTGCACTTTTCATTTATTTTTTTCTCTCTTAAAAGTCGAGAGCCGCAAAAATTTTTTTTTGAATGCGTCATCATGTTGCATGAGTTTCATTAAAAACAATAATAATAACTAAAATGTATGTACAAATAAGTTCAAACGCTAAGCACATTTAGATAAACTCAAGAAACTTTGTTAACTGCGGCGCCGTGGATAATATGGCTCTGTGCTTTGGATTACCAAGAAGAAAAGCGATAAGACAAAGTAAACAAAAAATGGACCACCTGTCTACTTATCACACCACCACTGCACTTGAATATGGAAGGGCGACGATGCTTCCAGGGGAGCCAGTATAGCAGTGCTTCAAAAACAAAGTAGTAAACTAGCAAAAAGGCTTTCTTCAAGGTTAACTGTAAACACATTAAATTATTTTGTTTCTTGAGCAGCACAGCACACAGCTGCCCGCACAACATTTCATTTCTCTTTATGCCCCATTTTTTCTCTCGTTTAAGCATGTAATTCCACTTGCTTGTCTCTCTCTGATAAACCAGTAAAGTACTAACATTCCAATTCTTGTTTTTCGTCTGGGCTCCAAAATATTATTAAAATTGACATTTATAGCATTACTACTATGAGTCATCTTTTTTAAAGCGGTATCAGCAAGCAAAAAAAAACACAAAGTTGACTAAAATGTCAAAAACGGTGTGTATCAGCAACTTTTTGTGTGTAATGTCATTCATCATGATGATCAACATGATCATCATCATCGTCCCTACACACACAACCAAAATAATGATAATGCTTGTGTGTACTGTCATGTTATATTATCCTGTTCCTTCAAAGCAGGTGTTTGATTGCAGGCTTTTGCCTACTTGACGTGTGCTGTTGTGTGATGGCAAAACCAAGTTGACAGGATATCGAGTTGCCTGGAATTGGAAAGGAGAGTGAGAGTGAGAGAGAGAGAAAAAAATGGAATAAGATTTTGTGAGAGAGAGAGAGAGAAAGGAGACGAGAGGCATCAGCAACAGACGGTGAAATTTTCGGTCAGATAGGCAGCAGCAGCACACCACATCAATTTCCTGACAGATGTTTCAACTGATATGATGTGATTCCAGGAAAGGCGGGGGTGATGATGATGATGATGATAATCATCGTCATGTGGCGTTTTGGTTGGATTTTATAATGGTTCCTCTCTCCCTGCCTGCTGCTGCTGCTGGAGGCAAATATTGGCTTAGAAAATTGAAAGTGGTGGTGGAGGAGGAGGAGAAGGGAAGAGCAAAGCGAAATATGTACCTGTTTTTTTTAAAATTCAGAAACGAGAAACGGAAGGGGCACTCATCATCTTCATGATGATGATGACTCGTTGGTAGAAAGGAAACAAATGGACTTATTTGATTACACTTTCAGCCTATTTGTTGTGTTGTTTTCTGTTT
>JAHZMT010003956.1:0-12861 GCA_027743785.1 Sinhomidia bicolor
GATCCAATGCCCTGAGCAAAAGCTCAGACCAGGCCAGGTTAGTATATTTTTTCCAACTGAAATGTATACCTAAATACATAAAGTCACGTGAAGGAAATCAGATACGGCATCTGTAAAACTCTTTTCTTTTATATAGGTATATATATATATATAAATAGTAACGCATTAGGCAAAATGAAGTTGAGCAAGGCAGCAGGCGTGTGTAGTACTTTTGGAGGGTTAAAAAAAGTTAAGCTAGTGTTGTGTTTTTTGTTGTTGTTGTTGGGATTGTGATCCTGCTTCTATTGCTGCTGCTGCTGGTGACTGACTGACTACCCAAGTTTATTTGTATAAATGGTAGTGGAAATGGAGCCAGAGTCCAGACACTTTAGAGGACATTAGACTGTGACGTAATTTAAAAGGATTGAAATGTCCACGACTTTATTAGCCTTGCTCATTATTTCCAATGACATTATTATATGCTTCGGTCGACATCTCCTACTCGGTTGCACACTGATCGCAGAAAACTTTTTTGTGTGCCTCTTTGTATAATGTAGCGCGTCTCTGCTGTTTAGTCGCCTGGCTGCTGCTGCTGCTACTGATGGTGATTCTCGCTTCTTTATTCAACTCGTTAAAAAAGTTTTTCTTTACACAATATTGCTCCCGTTACGTGTGCAATATGTAGGTATAGGCCGAGCAGAGTGGTTCTGTTACTTCTGTTCTATATGTACACAGTGGTAGTAGTGAATGAAGGAAAAAGTAAAAACATTCAAAAAGACATAATAACGATACTTTTTTGTTATTCACTTTTTTCCATAACATTCTCCAGTGTCCAGCATCCACATTCTTTTTGTTCCACTTCTTCATCATGTCTGTAGAAAAAGGCAAAGAAACTATAACTTAACTAACTAGAAAGAGTGAAAAAAGGAGCAGTAGAGAAGAAGACCCCATGTGGCGTTTAGCTGTCCATGGTCACCTTTAGTCACGCTACACATTATTATTACAGCGCCTATATTTTTTTCAGATTTTCATCAACATAATATAATACCTAGTATACCTACATACCTTGCCCTCTTATACTATCGCTGTAATAATAATAATGAAGATGACGACAATACGAGTAGCATGAAAAAAGAGCAGAAAAATCAGTTCTTCTTTCTCCAGCTCAAACAAACAGACAAGTCAAATAATAAAAATAATAATGACTGTACTGCTGCTGGTTGGTAGTGTATAAAACGAAATATTATTATTATTATTAAGGTATCGAATCAAAACCACCTTCTTAACTACAACATTATCTTGAATGGGTTAAAAAAGCCATTTTCAACTTCTTTTATTGTGTGCATGTGTGTGTATTCAGACGTACGTACATACTTGGAAAACTACTCATACCCACACGACCAGAGTAAAAAAATTCTTCACAATACAATGGCTTTGCTGACTTTCAGAAAGAGAGAGAGAGAGAGAGAAAGAAAGCATTGTTGTATGTGTGTTTTTATTCTTTATACTGTTTGTTGTGTAGGTAGTTTTCTCAAAACTTTAATTGAGAAAAGCATATATTCTTTCTTGGAATAGGTACTCCCTAGCAGCAAGGTAAGCAGAAGCAGAGAGCTTTTCTTTTTTGCTTAATTCTTTTTTTTCAATGGCATTATATCCCATCCACCCGCACACACTCGTGTATAGTAAGCAGCAGTGGGAGTAGTGGAAGTAGAAATATTTCACATTATTATTATGATGATGATGATGATTTTTTGTTATGCTTTATACGCCTAGCTGTGTGCAAACTTTTTTTGTACTTTTTAGCCTTGCCATTGTGACAAGTCTAAACTATTTTTTGCGGAGTAGAAAGAGAGAGAGAGAGAGGAAGAATAAAAGAAAAGTACTCTAGTCAAGTGAGAAGAGAGGAAAAAAGGGGTAGAGTAAAAAGAAGGAGAAGAAGGAGCTCATGGCAATAATAACCATTTTCTTTCATTTCTTATTGTCGTCAATGTTGTTGTTGTTGGCTGTTGTGCTGATGATGATGGTGATGGGATACAACCTCAAAAATACACATCTTTAAACCCTTGACGATGTTCATCGTCGTCGTCATCATCATCATCATCTTTGCTAATATAGCCACTACCTTTGTGTGTGTGTATGTGTGTGTATTTTTATATTATGCCAACAGCATCATCATCTCATCAAGTTAAACTATAATGGAAAGAAATATACCGTGTGCTGTTGCCAAAGTTGGTACAAAGCTTGCTGCTGCTGTTACTGCTGGTATTCTTCCGTTTAGACGATGCATTCAAGTTTTACAACAACAAACAGTACAGGATTTTTTTTCATCCTCACACTTGGACTCCTCTCTCGACATCATCATCGATAAAGTCATTCAAGTTTACGGCTCAACTCCACTCCACACACTTGCACAATATCTAATGTGAGTGTGTGTGTAGTAGTAGTAGTTCATAATATAAATAGTAGAAACGCCTTGTATCATAAAAAGGTAGGAGTAAGTAGTGGTAGTAACCTGATGTGGTATATGGTATACTACTCTTTTTTTATTATTTTTCTTGCACGGTAGCTCTATGGGACGATGACTCCACTCCTTATTTTTTTTGGAAAAAACGAACAAAAAGTAAAAGAGGAAGCAAAGCGGGAGGAATGTCTTATCGAAAACAAGACATGATTGTTATTACCATTTTTTTCTTGTACTATTTTTTTGTGTGCGTGAAGAAGCCATGATTTTGTTCTCACAATCATCATTTTACTCATAAACCTTGAGATGCTGTAGTACCATTCATGTGTCATTTTTTTCATTCTAACGTCAAAGTGGAAGTGGCTCGCTTTATTATGTTCCTGGAAGATGCTACTGGATAAAAAGTTCCGTGTATTTACATATTTGCATTTTGCTGGTCAGGTGCAAATGACTATACCTTCAAGTAATGTAACCGTATGTCTTTACAATTCTCAACTGTGGCAATAATTTTACACTATGTGGCGATACCCCGGCACTTGTAATGCTTTAAATTACTTATACTATTATACGTTATAGGTTTTTAAAGAAGATTAAATTTTTCTTTTGAATTGAGATGGGAGACATGGGAGTATAGAGCATTTATCTCATTATGATAATGTGTTAAATATGCTAATGAAAATCCTTGGGTGTTGCGTTGCGCGCCGTAAAGATTTCTTATAAAAAGTAGTAAATGAAAGTTCATACTATTAAGTATATTCCATTTTATACTAGTTTGTAAAGAATTGGGAAAACGTGTGCACGTACTCATACATCATTATGATCATTATACATGAAATCCCAAAAAAGTGCAAAACTCGTGAAGGTCTGGTGCTGCTGCTAAACTATACACGCTACTCATATAATGCCCATAGACCAGACCAGATCAGATATCTGTTGATGTCTCTGTTGTTCAACTTGAATGTGTTATTACCCACCCTGTGATTGTGCCAAAGTTTTTTTCCATTCTCTCTCCCTCTTTTTAAAAAATTGCTCATTAAATCTTTTCCTAGTAAATTGGCTAACAGTACATTTGTGTGCAATATGGTTTGGTGTGGCAGCAATTTTTTTAACAGGGAGAGCAAAATTAACGGTACATTCTTTGAATATATGCATGCATATATATTTAATTTAGAAAGCATATCTGGAATAATTTTCCTCTGCCGTAATGATGATCCGTGGTGTTTTAGATGATAATGTTAAGATGACTTTTTCAACCAAACAAATAATTGTACTGTACTCTTGCCAAGCATTCCAAGAGAAACCTAGAACCAGCAGATGAGATGCGACTGATGATTCGTTTCATTAACAAAATAGCATATAACATCTCTCCCTTCCCACCCGTATTGAATGCTATATAAAGTGAGTAGGTAAACAAAAAGTAATAAAGTAAAATTGGTAGAGTATTTTTTTGGGAATCAAAAACAACAAGACAAAGGCTGGGTTTTATTTAGTTGAGGAGGTGGTATGCTGGTGGTCTGGTAATAGTACTTTATTGGTTTTTCAAAAGAGGTAAAAACAAAAGTTGTAGCAGCGAGAAAGCATAATATTAAATCAGTGCATTATTCGAGGGGTCGCCGCAGTTTACTTTAGCCGAATAGCAGCAGGCACTCTGACAGAGTATTAATGTAGTTCTTGTTGGTTTGGTCGCATGCCCATTAAACGAAACCACACGCTTACATTTATTTTCAATAGCAAAAGTGGTAGTGGTGGATTTCATGCAGTTATTTTTACGCAAGCAAGGAAGAAAGAATGATGATGATGATATTGTTTAAGAGGTAGAGTGAGAGAGTGCGAGGGCAGTAGTCAAAAGAATATCATTCTCTTGTTTTTTGGCTTCCTTTCTCTTACAAGAACAACTTGAGTGAGTCAAGTCAAAAACTAATTTTTCACCAGCTTGGTTCATTCACAACAACATCATCATCAATTGGATAGAGTTGTATATAAGTATAGGGAGAGAGGAGAACTGCGAATCCGGAGAACAGGCCAGGCCAAGACCACAACAGACATTTAATTTGATGTGTTGTATAATAATACGTATTAATCAGTGTCCTACCTCTTGGCTCTAGAGTCATTTAGGATTTTGTTTGGGTTCGAGTGAGCTAAGCCAAACCAACACTCTTCTTCTTCGTTGCTTATAAGCAGCTTGAATTATGCATGAAAATAATAGACGGGGGATATGGTATGGTGTATTAACGAGAAACAGGATTACGTGCACAATGCTGATAACGATGATGATGGGTTTCTTGTTTCATTAAATACGCACTTGCAACGCAGCGCAGAACAGGGCAATACCTTTTTTTCTTAGGATTTCCCCCCTAAGCTATTGTGTTTCTGAGAGAGTAGGCATCTCAAAACAATTTTGGCGCAGCAAAATAATATTTCAACCAAATACGCAAAAAACGGACAAAAGAAGAATTCTACTTGTTTGCATTGTATATACATAATTTGTTGGTATGTTTTTCAGGTGGAGATATTTAAGTATTAATTGGACTTGTGCAACTTTATTTGGAATTTCATTATTGGCATAACGCAAAGTTTTAATAAAGTTATATAATAGAAGACAGTTGGTGAATCTAAATCTACATAAATTTTTTGCATGATTCATATAAGTCATATAAAACGATATATTTTCAACACGTGGACACGTGTGTGTATAATATAGTTTGACGTTTGTTGTAACGCCACGTAGGTATACGAGCAAAGTTGTTATGTGACTACACTACACTTAAAGAAACAAACATCTCAATTTTACAATTATTATTACCTATTTTGATGGCGACGTCGGTAAGTAGACAGTGACGTGCATGAATCAAATATTTATGTTGTGTTATTTCCAAAAATGTTATGTGACTCCACTACACTTAAAGAAACATCTCAATTTTACAATTATTATTACCTATTTTGATGGCGACGTCGGTAAGTAGACAGTGACGTGCATGAATCAAATATTTATGTTGTGTTATTTCCAAAAAAGAATAATTTTTAATTTGAACTCTGGGTGTACGTTACAAAATTTGGGCTGGCTAAAAATTTTTTTTTTGAAACTGAGCAATAATGAAATTGAAAATACATGTTTGAAACTACTTAGCGTTTTTTTTGTTGTATCAGACATGGCTGAAATGATAGTAGTATACACACACACACACTTACGCTAAATTACATTGTAACGCGTAGTCTCCGTAGTATGCATATAATGTAAAATTTATATAATCGTCCCACACTTTGGCATTTTGTATGATGGCGTTACAAAAAGAAAATGAGGTTGAGCACGCCAAGAAAGAAGGAAAAGAAGAGAAAAAAACAGTTATGAAGAGGAATTTACAATGAACTCTCTGACAAACGACTCGATCCCATAATGAACTTTTCTTATTTTCTAATTTGTTTCTGGGAATGTCAAAATGTTTTCTACACACCATGTCTACACACTAACATTAAATTTATTGAGCAAAATGCATACTTACATGCGAATAATATACGTATTTATTTCTCTCTGTAATTCACACACTGCAGGTAATATATATATATATATATATATGCATACATATGTAAGGCGACCGTTAAGGAATGTAGTATTTAGCCAAATGGGTGAGAAGGATGGATTGATAAATGTCAATGTAATGTAACGAATGCCTAACACAATTACCCCAACAAGTCACCGTAGCAAAATGCAAATGTACATATAATTGCATTGCTAGCTAGTCGTATGACGAAGCAGCAGCTGAAGAAGAAAAAGAAGAAGGAAGCAGAAAGTATTTTTTATGGTTTTACTACTCTCTTTCTCTCTCTCTCTCTGGCAAGAATGACTTTTGTTGGTGGTAGAAATGTTTCTTTTAGTATTATTGATGTGAGAAATATTGTTTCTACAATCAAGGAAGTGAAAACCGACAAATAAAATGTTATGTGCACTATCCCTCTTTCCCTCTGGGAACAACGAATCTCATATTTATTATATGGCGGTAGTAGTAATGGTAGTCTTGTTGGTATATATGAGTATGCCCCTTTGGAAAACATCTTTTTTGGCTCTGGTTCCTTTCATTATCGGTTTGTTTTGACTTCTGGAATGCCATAAATCTAAACATGTCACATTAGTGCTTTCCTCATTGTTTTACCATAATGTGTTGTAAGTATTGTGGTATGACAATTCTATTGTCAAAAAAAATAAAATAAAAAAGTTTGATAATTTTATCATCGTCATCAACATGGCAAATCAGTCGACAATGTAAATAAAATATGCTTTGAAAAATCAAGAAAGCTCTTTTCATTGACATTCTCGTACATCAATGTGTCAAATAAATGGACAAAGTTTTACACATAAAAAAGTAAATAATCTTGTGGGAAACTGAAGAGTTTTATCATCTTTATAGTTTTTTTATCGTGTGTCCTTTTTCTCATTATTTATCAGCTTGCGGCTGGTTGATGTTTTGTGAGTATACCTATTAGGAGTTTATAGATCTGTCAAAATTCTCATGTGAAATAATTAAAAACTCAATTTTCGTTTATTCTGTGTACATTACCAAAAAAGAGTCTATATCTGACTAGTGATTATTTATAGAACCAGAGCGTAAGTACGTTTTACCATAATACTTATAATAGCGTAGTTGCCTACACCAAAATGCAATAAATATGCATTTATTTTTAATAAGAAGAATGATAATGCACAGCAGAAGTAGGCCAAGTGTACCATAAATTTCTCTGAATGAATTAGTCGAGCAAGCGGTTTTAAATAATTCTCTTTCTTTCTTTCGCTCCTTCGTTCTTCCCCTCTTTACCCGGAACGAGCCCACCGGGAAAGCCAGAAGTTTAAAAGAAATATATGCAGCATTTAAGTTGTCTCCAAAAATGTCACTCATATTTCATATACATAGCTACACACCAAGTACGTACGAGTTACTACAAATAATTAAAATAACATTTGCCAGCGTGTTTGTGTGTGTGGAGGGAGAGAGAAGAGAAGAAAATATTATGCCTGTCTGCATATGCATACACATGGTGACTTTTTTGTGTGGTAAAAATATTTCTGCATAAAAGAATATATTTTTAAGGTATATAAAAAATACAAGCAAAACTTGTTTAAATTGCACAAGCTTATCTTAACAGAGGGTAGTAATATGGTGCACATTATTATTGTATGTATGTATAGAGCTGCTACACGCTTAATTTAGAAATAATGGAATATGTCGCTTCAACTGTTTTGCGTGGTGCAGAAAGCATGCACATTTGTATATTATTTACACACACAACACTGTGCTCTGCTGATACTTGTAACAAACGAAACTTGTTATCATTCTAAATAGTCTTCTATCTCTCTCTCTCTCTCTACACAAAGTCCCCATGTTACACACAGAAAAAGCAACATAACAACACGAGGCGACGGCTGTTGTCTTGTAGTAGTAGTAGTTATGTTCCTATTTTCAATTTTCTTTTTGAAGACCAACAAGGGAGACAGTTTGCATCGCATCGCGTATCGTGCAGATATTTACTTATAGGTATGTGTATTATATACATAATGTAGTATTTGCTACTGAGCGCGCGGTGGTACTTACAATACAATACAATAACAATCAACAAAATACGTCTTGGAAAATATTTATGTATATCAAATCTCTAGGCAAAAAAACAAGAACTTATTAAGCCTTCTACAAGAAGACGAAGAAGATGAAGAAAAAGAGAAAAGTATTTTTGGGACGAATTCCTTTTCCTCTTCTCTTTTCTATCTTTCTTTCTGCAAGATAAATGAAACTCAACACAGTAACATCATTTTATTGCATAGTTTTTATGTTGTTTTTCTAAAAGTACATATTTACATAGTTTAAGTGTTATATAATTCAACATACAATTTTACACTTTTTTTCGTATATGTGTGTTCTTATCCTGAACAAAAACGCTTCATCTACTACTTTGTCTATCTCTCTGGATATTGTATAAATGAATGAATGGATGAATGAATGAATGTAAAACATGGAAAAGTATTCATTTTAGAACACGCACACACACATACACTTAAAGATGCTGGGAGTGTAGTGTTCTTTTTAAAAATATTCCATTTCTTGATGAAGTTTTGCAATGAACTACATTTTCTGCAGATGGTGATGATGATGAACAAGAGGGGAAGAAGAGAAATATTATGCCTTATGCTGGTCTAGTTTCTCGACTTTAGAGAGAGAGAGTTTTTAAAACAGAAACAAGGCCACCAGTAGCAGTAGCAGCCGCGGTGGTGCAAATCTACATTGTTGGTTTTCAAGTTATTCTAAGCCGCCATGGGTCTACTCCTCGTAATCTCCAGCTAGAAATTTGAAATTTTCCATTAGGATATTTTATTACTCTGGTATTTCTTCTTGGAAGCAGTTTATAGTATAGTCCCTTGTTTCCCCTCTTGTCTCTCTGTATTTCCTTCATCATCGTTTTACATTCATCCACCACCACCACCATTTTTCCAGTTCAGCAAATACCATAATATATATTCATGTGAGAAAATATGTAAAAAATAATAATAAAAATGTGGGAAATTATGGCAGACGCAGGAAATAATAATGTATAGGAAAGGATTAATAATAATTTAGCTCGTTACTACTGTTAAAGCTGCTGTTTTTATATTTTTATGGTAAAAGTAATAATCATCACCAGAGCTTTTGTTATAGTATTGTCTTTAGGCATTTTTCTATGAAAGAAAAAAATAGAGTTTTCACGGATGCTGCATGCAGCATATTTTTGCAACATGGCATANTACTACTGTTAAAGCTGCTGTTTTTATATTTTTATGGTAAAAGTAATAATCATCACCAGAGCTTTTGTTATAGTATTGTCTTTAGGCATTTTTCTATGAAAGAAAAAAATAGAGTTTTCACGGATGCTGCATGCAGCATATTTTTGCAACATGGCATAATATATAGATTGGGAACATTTTCACTTCTTTTTTTATAATATTAATAATAAAAATAAATAGAGATACACAATAACGTTTACGAAAGACTATATAATATTGTAGATAAGCTGGCAAAAATGTTCATTATATTTGGGCTAACATTATGAAGATAAATTGAGCCTGACGTGAGTCTGCCAGACGACTAGACTGGATTCCAGACTTGGATGAGCATGCCACAGCAGCAGTGGCGATTATAATTATTATTGTTGTTATTTATAGCTTTATTTTGTAATATAAATAATATTTTCACCAGTTAGTCATGTGTACATAAGTAAAAACAGTTTTTCAGAAATTCCGTTCTAGTTTGAACGTTTCAACATTTAAACTGGTGAATCTAATCTCAAATTGCCCATTCGTCAGCCTATGTTCGATTTTTGACAAATTTTTGCATTTTTTTCTACTAATAGAGAGTTTTTGTGCCAAGACGGGGGCTTTCAAAGTTGATTGCAAAATGTTATGGAACATGCGAACATTATTATATTAATTATTTCCGTTAGACCTCGTTCACGTTTCTCTTTGTTTCTTTACTATGCAAATAGATATAGGTAATAAAAAATTACTTTTATTTTCAGTGCTGTTGGGTAGGCAGATAAAACCTATATATATATATATATACGCATACGTTGTTTTTGTGTAAACGGTGAGTTCAATTATTCTTAGTTGAATTGATTTTGTTCTGCACGAAATCTAAGAACACACAATAGATTGCTCAACCACGTGGTGAACATGGTAGTATTATAGCCTGTTTTTGTACCAAAATATTGTTTTGAGAAAAACTTTTAAAAAATTTTCTCGGACAAATTTCAATTTTTAATAGACAGAATATGACGCAAGAAATCAAACATTACAATAAAATAGTTGAAGCAAAATTCCTATATAACCTGGCTATAATGTTTACTATATGTATACTGATATTAAAACGATAGATACATTCTGTATATACACCTATGTAGGTGTTAAAAGTACACAAAGAAATTGAGTTTTTAGTTAAAGTTAGCGTGTGTGTGCAAGTTTGTTTTCTCGGAGAACCAGGCCACGATCATGAAATGTGTATCATGCAAAATAGAAAAGCATGACTGTTTTTAGTGCTTTCTTACTGTTATACAATGGGCAATAAAGGAAATTCATGACTACGCAAAACCACTCTTTCGGCAAAACTTGCTTTTAAACTTTGCACATACACTTTGCTACACAGCTCTCACACTTACATAAACTCTCATATAGTACACACGGCTATTATTATTATTATTGTGTGCATATTGTGCGAAATGGTCTCGTTACGTCTAGTAGTACTGGACGACGACGCGCTCGTCTTTCTTGCTCGAAATGAACAAAATAAATATACATATTCTCGCTACTTTCTTTTCCCTTTATTTTCAAACTGTAGAGGTTGCTTTTCTTTTTACAGCAGTCATGATCATCACCAAAATATTCGTTTGTAAAGTTTGTCGTTTGTACAGCACTATAAGCCATTGAAAAAGCATCTCTCACTCTGCTTGTGTGTGTATATATATGTACAACCTCACCTTCTTACATAATGCTTTTTTTGCTACGTAAAGTAATGTTTTGAATATTCGTGTACATTCCAGCTAAATTGGAACATTAGTGCGTAGTAGCTTTTGCTTCAGGCATGTTATTCTTGAAATACAGCAAGTTTCAAATAGAAATTGCATGTTCGCAGCAACAGCGGAGCTGTGCGCTCAACTCTCAACTCCTTTTCTCCGGGTGACGAGCACGTTATGAAAATGAAAGCAAGTAGAAGAAAAAGCTTTATTGTAAAAAAAATGTAATAATATTGGTACTTATAAAGCGTGGCATGAGCATGTACATACTCATAACGGCATAATAATAGCCTCTCTCTCTCTGTAGAAAGCAACTACATAATACATAAGTTATCTAAATTATAGCCTATTTAAGCAATCTTACATGAGCAGTGTGTGTGTGTAAAAGTGTGCGAGAGAGAGAGGATGAAGAGGAAAGTAGGTAAAATTTAATATGTGTATACAATAATGTACACTACTGCTTGCCTTTAAAATTGTATTATTACTATGCGGGCTTCTTTCACCGAATCTAGACTTCCTTCCTTTTTTTCCCTCGTCTGGTTTTGCCAGACATTCTCGCAGTTGTTGGCAGTAGCTTTTATATTTCACAATGAAAATATAATGTACAAAGATTTAAGTGACTAGCGAAAAGTATAGTAACTCGGTTGAATGAGTGAGTGAGTTAAAAACTTATTTTCTTTCTTTCTCTCTCTCGCTAGCTTTTTGCCATGATTGCGTAAAGAAATTTTTGTATATGCCACTGTTCTTATACCACTTCTACCCCCACACTACATATTATTATTATAAAGAGAGGAAAAAAACAACGAAAGGATTAGTTTTGTGGAGGAAGATGTAAAATTATATGAGAGAATTTTTTTACATGGCTGCTGGGCCTACAATGCCTCAGACGATGTGGAAGGAAGGAGCGAGTGCAAAAACGCAAGCATAAAAAATTAAATGCATGCCACGCACAAACCTCTCTCTCCACACACACACACTTTATATGTGAGTGAGTGATATAACCCCAGAGAGAATTTTTTGGTTGGTGTGGAATGGATATGGCGAATGCTGTGTGTGTTTAAGTTTGTTTGTGCGGTGGTTGTATGTACAGCATACTGTATACGAGTCCGTTAATTATTTAAGATTTTAGTATGATGCTTGTGCAGTAATAATAATAATAATAGTAGTACCAACTGCACATTTATAATAACTGTAAAAAAAGATTTTCTCGCTAACTTATAAGTTATTAGTGAAAGCGAAGGAGGACCGGAGGAGTAGGTAGTATGTTTTACTCATTCCGAAAACTGCTGTTGCTGTTGTTGTAGTTGTGTTGTTGCGGTTGAATGAAATTTATATTACGCTACAAATAACATCATGCGAGAGAATAATAGAATTATTTATTTATTTATTTATGTGGGCATTTTGAACCCTGATTTTTGACATGAAACCTGTGTTTCTTTGCTTTCCTTATACAACTTATGCAAATTTTGCAGATTGTCCACTAAAAGTACACATTTGCCATATCTTTTAGGGACATATTATGCGTAGTTTTGTAGAGAAGGTGTGGCTGTGGAACTGTTTACATTATTTTTGAACAGTAATATTTCCCCAGTTGAGTTACCTCTGTATATTCATTCATCTGCCACCTCTCTACATTTCAATTCAATGTAAAAATTTGGATTAAATAAACTGCAATGTTCATGCCCCATGATTTTATATGTGGTGGTTGGCGACTAAAACGCACAAAAATTCATATGGTGGTACAGTAGGAATAATAGGTAATTATAAAATATAATTTTGTTGCCGCTTTAAAGCATTTAATTGAAATACATTTTCCTGTTTTTAATGGACAATTTGTGTTGGCGGTTTAGTTTTAAATCGCAGTGTTAGCGCGGAACATTTATATTATCGTTTTCTTT
>JAHZMT010003957.1:0-19912 GCA_027743785.1 Sinhomidia bicolor
AGTGACAAGTGCACTTGTCTTTGTACATTACAGGTGGCCATATCTGCTCTACTGTTTCTTGCTTTTTCTATGTGTATACTTTTACAACAGTCACGTACAAATTCCTTTTCAACTAGAAAATATAGCATATATATCCATATTGAGGTAGTAGATAGGTAGCAAAAAATAACATGCTAGCGAATTCTATTCTGGATGGAAGATTGTGTAGAGAGAAGCAAAAGACAAGGAAAGTACATAAGAGATATTTTCAAGTACACGAATGATGATACTATACATAGGTATTCCATAAAGCATATACCTACATACATCGTTATCGTATTTACTTATGTACTTTATTCCCTATATATTATTTACATGAATGCTTTCCTTTGTAGCAAAATAAAGTAATTGTGACACATGTCGCAACAACTTTCTTTCCAAAGTGCAAAAAAAGTTGGTGCAAACATTTAGCAGTTTTTAACGCACATCACAAGAGTAGATATATAATACAGTAGTACAGTCTAAACAGTCCCTTTTAAATAAGTTAGGTAAAAGTCTTCCTTGATAGAATTTCATCCGATCAAAAAGTAAATATGCTTCAAAAGTAAAAGTCAATATATGACTTGGAGTATTATAGTACTACTTTATTTATTTTTGTGCTGTATATACAAATCTCATGACGGAAACGGCAACGGTAACATGACACAAACCTGTTTACAGGAATCGGTAAACCAATAAACTTATTGCTCACTACTGTGTAAATACATAGTGCACAGTAGTGGTGTGGTGGTGAATCCTTGAATTTTAGGCACCTATGATATAAACCTCGTTATTTGACTAGCATGACATTCTTCTGTTGTTGATCAGTTGTCTTTGTTTTTGACGTTGACAATTTTGTACTAATACCACACTCCTACTAGATGATGATGATGATGATGTAGAATTTAGCATGCAACTTTGCTTCCGTTTAAATCAAACAGCGGATAAAAGTAAAAACACTGGAAGCTACTACATTTTCTACTTTACGTACATATGACATGCTTTTGTGCAGTTTCTAAAAGCTTGAAACTTGTAGATTGACAGAATGATTTCAGGGCACTTGTAAAATAAATAAAAGTCACATTATGTACATTTGATTATAAAGTGAATCACATGTGTGTAAGTGTGCCTTTTATAAAGCAACCAATATTTACAGACCCAATGACTTCACGTGTCTGAGTGTTTCAATGATTTTTTCCAAGAAGCGGAATTTGCTGCAAATGGATTCGATGAATTTTCAATGTAGAACAATAGGTTGCATTTTGTAATAGCTGTAAGGATAAGGATCAGTCAAATAACAAGAATGTATAATGTAGTTTTATTCACTGAATTTTTATCCATATTATTTTTTTGTAGTAACTATCATGATTTTTTTCAATATTCGATTTCATAACTTGCGTAAAAATATTAAGCATACTTTATATTGAAGCAAGTGAGTTTATTAGAGCGGAAAGGAATATTTTTATTTTAACTCACAAAGGGCAAAAATGTTGAGAAGCAAGCATTTACTACTACTTACTATTATTTCTCCTTTCTACAAAACTATTAATATTCATAAAAATCAACCTATTTCATTTACCCATTTTTCAAGCTCAATCTCCCTTTTACATCAGCTATCAATCGATTCTATCTATTTATTACTCAGCGTATATTGATTACCTACTTTTGCTTCATTTCAGATTGGTAACAAATCTATTTCCATCAATCATTCTTATCCAAAGACAAACCAGCTTTGAAAATCAATTGACAAGTATCACATTGACAAAAATACAGATATTCTGATTTCATTTAATGCAGATATATGTACATTACTACCTACTGCCTTGCTGTAATTTTTTTGGCTTTCCGTAGACTTTGATCGAGCATTAGCTCAATAATTTATTGATTCTATCTGTATTATTAAATGATAAAAGTCCGCTACCAGTATAAATATTAATTAATGTCCAGGAAGGAACTAATTTATCGACAACACACATTGTTTGTAGTCCTCTCCCAAGGAAGAATATATAATGGATAAAAAGTTATTACATAAATCCTTTTAATGACATGACGCAAGTTGTGTATCATGTTTATCACGAAAAACAAAAAAAATATAAAATTCAACCGAATTAGGAATCCTTTTTGTTTTCATTTTGATTTTAGTTGTTGCTGGTAAAAATCAATCGAACCTACTTTTAGCTTAAAATGAACCGGAAGAAATATAAAATCAGACTGTTAGACACTATCCCACAACCAAAAATGTTCTTGCTAAATAATATTACTAAAACAAGATCAACTTTAGAAAAAACTGCTTTCTTTCTTTCTTTCTACTGCGTTTCATAGAAAACTCTAAGAATAATGTGAAATTGTCTTTATAATGCACACATCCGTCCAGACACTAGCTGCAGACAACGACAAGAAATTTTGAGAATAATAGATTTCATTTCATTATGTGCCGTAGGTAGGAATAAATAAGCGGCTAATAGTATTTTTCATCACTCGTCCCTGGATTTAGCTTGACGTGGTAGCAAGAAAAGAAGAAGACTGAGCTGACAGGGGTAACGAATGGCATTATATAACAATAAGAAGACCTTGGCAGAGTCTAGTGATCTGGAAGAATAATTTCATGGGAGCAAGGACACACCACACCGCACCACATTGACGTTTTAAACAAATTAAATACACGTAGGTACTCTCTTCAATCTGGCACAACGAGACACACAACTCTTTTATATAGACTTTGAACATGCATGAACACTACATACATACATGATTACGCAACATTATATTATTCTATAAATATGTCTTACTACACACACAGCTGTAAATAATAATTATTATTCATACTTTGCCGGCATACCTATAATAAGAGTTTTGCGTCTATTGGCCACGTTTTCTGATTATGATGATGAATGCTTTGTTTGCATTAAGGTTTTTGACACTGCTAAATAATAAATTATCCGTGTAATGCAATATGCATAAGTTTATTATGTATTTGGATAATTCTGCTCACATGCTCAATCAAGTGCCAACTTTCCCTACTTACACAGCGGCAGTCAGCAGAGTTCTCTTCTTCCAGGAACTACTGCTACTCAAAGTTGTAGACTAATGACACCAGAATTCACAGGGAATCATACTGTGCATAGATAGGCGAGGAAAGTTTTTCATCTTTTCTACTACAACGCCATATGCTACACATACACACAGCAATAATAATGCCTTTCCTTTTTTAACTCCAACCCGATGAACATTATTATTATTATGGTTTCTCCACATGCCATCTGGAATAATTTATTACTATCATCAGGAATTGTTGTGATTTCAAACCATTATCAGTAGAGGAACACACTACTAAAGTATTTAGTATTTATTTTAGCATTTGGGTTAGTAGACAGGTTTGTGTTTACATTACATTACCGGAAATAATCGGATTTGGTGTCTTTGTTATAGTAAGCAGCGGTAGCAGTGGGGAAGTACAGTTGAAATTTATATTAATTGCCAATCTCCAACTAACTACTTTGCACATGAGAGATTTTTGTGTATGAGGTTTTTACCCATTAACTTTTCATCATTGCATGCTAGTCAACATCAAGGAAAGTGCAAAACTTGTAATATAATGAGGGGAATGTTGGACAACTTGTGCCTATGGCACATCACTTTGTATTAATGTAGTCCATTTGGTATACTACTTTAGTTTCCTTCATGTTTCCACTTTAACCGCAAACCACAATCACTATTTGACTGCTTTTCTCGCCGTTCTCCTGCCCCTATAATACGCTATTCGCACCTATATATGCAGTACTACTGTTGTATACCTTTCAGACAAACATTCTTAATTCATTCGTCGTAATAACAAGTGAAACTTTTCTCACAGGAGATTTCGTCAAACGTAAACATGATAGAAAATGACAGTTACAAATGTTCCCGTTTATTAGCTGTGAGTCCAGCTAGGTGGTTGGTTGTGCTGTTGCTTTTTTATTTATTTTTATTGCCAACTCTCTGCCACTACAACTGCTATAACAGACAGCATTGTTTTTCTGTGTCTTGTCCTTTTTACCACCGAATAATGGTCAAATGGGAATATTATTATGGCTCTGTTCTTGAAACACTTTGCTTGTGTGATATATAGCATTTAAATGGTAGGTTGTAAATTATAGTCCTCGTTTCATTCATTTCAAGGTACCAGTGAAACGGAAAATTAAGACGAAATAAAAAAGTCAACAGAGTTAGCTTTCATATGGGTCAGGTTTATGTATATGCTATAAAACTGTGTTTCTGTGTTAGGTTGTACAATGATACCGCGTCATTGGCAAACAAAAAAAATCGCATCATTTAAAACAACATTTGGCATACTACATAATCCTATTACGTTGTTATCTTAAGTAGGCACTAAACCTAAACTCCATTTTTCAAATCAAATATTATTTGCAGTAAAAGCGCTTACAGTGGAGGCCACCTTTACTCTTTGACTGTTTTCACAAATTTTGTGGTGCCTTTTACGATTTCCTGCCCCGCCAGAGAACAAGCTACCTTTTCCCATAAAAATGGTTGAAAATTATTTTCATTCCTGAACTTTTGGATAGAAGGAAAGCACAAATGAATTTTAGATCCGATCGAATTCCAGTCAGAGAATATGTGCAAGAAATAAAATAAAACTTTGAGTAGTACCCTGATTTCTGGATGATAATAAATTTTTATGGATGTGAGGTTGTGCCAAATCGTTAGATTTAAATTTGTCATAAAGCCTACTACAAAACGATATGTATTGCATTCACGTAGCCAACTATATAGATTTTGTTGTAGTAGCACTAAAGGTTTTAATATCACTAAAGGAAAGAGAAAATTTGGCGGCTTTTTGTGCTCTTTTCTCATAATGATTTTTCAAAGACTCTATATTTCCTTTTTTTACGGAACACTGAAAAAATACATTGGAATATCGAGAATTTTTTAAGGATTTAAAAATCCAAAGTGCATCATTGCACTATACTCATCTGTATTGCATGTACATAGGTAAACATAGCAAAAAGGTAGTAATTTAATAGCACAATTTATCAAAATATTAATACCACAACTATGTACTTATTACACCGGTTTCTAGAATTTTGCCAATATTTTTCCAATTGAGGCAACGGAAACAGCCGACGATTACTGTTGGGCCACACACACACACACACTCACACACAATAAACACTCAACTTCATAAATAATTCAACATTAGTTGCTTAATTTTCTCTGGGAAAACCAGCCAACCGTATGCACACCGTTTAATCGAAATTCTTCCCAGTGTGGGAATTACAACCACAGTCAAGCATCTTAAATTACAGGAGGCAATGAGTGCTTCTGATTTCTGCGAAAGTTTTTAGCGCCTTATTTAATGACATTGTGTGTGGTAGTAGTACAGTATGTATATGCAAAAAAGAGCATTGAAAAACAAACGTCATTTGTTGCAGTAAAACGCTATGTGTGTTTATGGGCAAAGTTGGCAATAAAACTATTTACGTATTAAAATTTCAGAGAAAGTATAAAAGCGAACTTGAATTAGTTTGCTTGAATAATCATTATCATTACCTTGCCAAGAAACTCACACACCCACACCCAGCCTCCCAACTCATTCTACCGGAAAGATCAAACAAGATTGGTGGAAACTCAAAAATTTTTGTGTTGAGAGAACTATTTGAAACAGGCATTCCTGATATATCATCAACATCATTTTTCCTTCTTATTCTTCAATTTCCATCCAAGATGATAAATCAAAGGAGGAAAACTTTCTCTCTTACCTAATCACAGAAGTAAAAAGTTAGCGTGACTTTTTTATTTCATTTCTTCACTCAACATCACATACAACAATCCAGCATTCAGTCAGAATTTGATGATAAATGTAAAGTATATAAAAAGATAGATGATTGATCTATGAAGTGTGTCGGGGATAGAAAGAACAGAGATTTATTCAATTCACCTTTTTTCCACTTTGTTTTGCACCCATAAAATGCGAAAAAGAGGTGAATGAAAATCAGTTAAAAATAGAAACGGACGTATATGAGGTATGCATAGTTGTGAGTTGAGAAAGCGGAAACAAGCAGAGAAAAGGTAAGCTTAGCGTGTTGTTGGAATGAAAGCAGTAAAAGGAGAAGGGAAAGCGTCTGCCTGTTTAATATAATATTATTTGTGCTTACTATTAGTTTTCACACAAAGTGATAAAACCACTTGATTTCATCAACGAAATCCAGTGTGTAGAGGAGAAGAAGAGATACAGGAATGCTATTTAAAATTGAACCGTTAGATATTTACAATGAAATTGAAAAAAGTAAGCTGTTAGCAACAGCCTTTCGCTGCTACTACGTCTACTACCTTTTTTGTAATATACCACATCATAGTTCAACTCTGCCTACGAATTGGCAAGATAGAAAGAATGTTAATTCGCGTCCTTCTGCACAAAGTATACCAACTACTACACCACACCTATGTACATAATGAACGTTTTATTAGACGTATAGATTATTTCGTTCTGTTGTCTTCTACTACTACTACGCTACTGGTAGTTGCTCCTTTTGCTTTGCTTATTGTTGGATTCCTTTCATTCATTATAAGCTTGGATAATGATGCATGAACTACACGTGATTATGGAGATTACTGAGTAGTATGCAGTAAGAGGAAGGGGAGAAAGAGCAAATGAAAGAAAAGGAAAGCGAGAGAAAAGTTTTAGGGGAAAATAATGGGAATTCTAAACGAGAGACAAGGAGAAGAAAAAGAAGAGTTTTCAGTTTTCTGGCTTAAAAAACTTTTTACTACGACGACTACTACTTCACTGATTTTCTTCTTTCGCCAACCAATCTGTACTCCTTTTGTATATAGATTTACGGTAAATATAGTGATTATGTGCATGGGAAAAAGATTGTGGAAAGCTATTGGAAAGATTTTTAAAAGTAAATATGTATACCGAATATATATGGTGGTAGTGCTGGTAGTGGTAGGTAGCAGTGGTGCTTTGGGAAATGCACACCCATGCATGTCTGATTTTCCAACAGTAGGCTTGCTACAGTATAAAAGTGAGGTGGAAACTGAAACTCATTAGAATTCTGAAGACCCTATATATACATAAAGAAAAAGGCGAACAAGTCAGCAGCAACTAAAAAGTAAAACGAAAAAAAAGACGGATAGCACATCTCTCACTCTCCTGAGTGAAGAAAGAATTCACACAGGTACGTAATGAGATTACCCAAGTTTTACAATAAGGCAGAATGCCATTCCGTGAATTCTACGCTTGAGTGGTGCCACACATACCTCAGGAAGAGCTTATACCACATACAAAAATTTGACGATGATTTAAAAAGTAGTCCGATAATGCGTCAATAGTCTTTACTCTCCTAGACCAATTAACCATCGTAAAAGTTAAGATTGTGAATAGTTGATAGAAAATGTTCAAAGGTTTCAATTTGCGGTATTTTTTAAAAAAAGAACAATGTATGCGAATTTTTGGTTCAAGAAAGGAATTAAAAAATATAGCGTACATGTATGGTATTTAATTAAAAAGATTATACCCCTGGGTCATGCGGTATTCGAACTTTTTTTGGAATTTGATGAGTACCTAATAAGTATTTTTTAATTATGATTGCTAACATTGTATAGGTAAATGCTAATCCCGACCAGAAAATTACACGATTATTTACATATATCATATTCCATTAAATTTTGAGGGGAAAAAGCAAAAAACCAGTTATATTATTCTGCATGTAATATAAATAATATGTACAAAAGTCATAGTCAGTCAACTTGTTATCGTGACGCAATCGTTGGTATTCAGGTATGTATGTATGTTAAAAAATGCGCCCCGTCTAGAAAGCAAAAATTTATTTATTTGCAAAATATCAGTGATATCTAATAACCAACTGCATGACTTGCAAGAAGACTTGTTGATGCTAGATCAAAGCTGACACGACAATAGAAACTAAAAAGTACACGTTTCATCTTCATGTTTGCAGAAAACATTCCACTTTTACTTTTAATAAAAAATGCACGAGCAGCATTTCACAATTTTTATACCTTAGCATATTTTTCTAGGCGGTACATGTACAGCTTTTGGCTAACTCAAAAAAGTGATCGCATGACAGAACTGTATCCATCCTTTATAACTGCCTATGTATAATTTCATGCATCCCTTTAATTTGTCCTGTTCTCAGTCCTGCCGTTCTCATCTTAAATTAGGAATGATGTGGGTTTGACCTCAATTTATCTCAAAATCATGTTATGATGTTACCGATGATGATGACTATGAGAAGGCAAAGTGAGTGCACTCAAGCTCAAATGTTAATCATTTTTTCATGTCCCACAGTTGGTCGGTTGCCCTTTTTTTGTCTAACCGTTAAGAGAGGAGAAACAAGAGATTTTTTGTTTTATTGCTGGCTGCTACAAGTATAGTGCCATACACCCCTCCATTATTAAGAAGTGCGATACAAGCTACTTTTTGATGTTGTTCTATCAGCCCGTCCGTCCGTGCACCTACAAGGTAACTCAACAAAGGTTTTAAGACCAATAATACCAACTAACTTTCGGTAATCCATTACTGATCACTACTAGGTCTAGCTTGACTAAATTCAGTTTTACCAACCAATAACAATTTTACAATTTTATTCATTTTAAAATGTACGATGATAGGCAATATGATGTATTACTCTAGAGGACTTTGATCTGTACTTTTTAAGGTGACAACATTTTTAAACATTTTGTAGCGATTCCGCTTCAAAATTGCTAGAGCACATATGATGACAAGTCAATCGAAATATCTTTGACTTTTGATTATGATGGTGTTTCAACCGCACTCCTTGTCTTTAGCTTACATAGGTTATGGGTTATTTTTATTCTCTACTTTACTATCTTTCTCTTTTCAAAAGTTAAAGCTGCAAGAAAATGGAGGGAAAAGAAGGAAACGGAGGAAAAGTACAAGAGAGGAGTTGGTAGTACTAGCATCGTACCACCACAGACAAAAAACTTTTTTACTTTCACTCACTTCAGTGGTACTTCATCACTCGATAATGGAGAAACCTACAAAACCACATCATCATATAACTAGCATGCTACACGCCCCTAAGGCTTATTCAAGTCAACCTATTCTTTTACAGCAGAAAACATGCCATAATACCAAGTTACAAAATACAACAACCAGACCAGATTTGTTAAAAAAATCATCATCAGCTGCCTATCCACATATATATAACAATAATACTTCATTATTGTCTGTATAATAAAAACTTTTTTTTATTTTTAATATCCTAATTTTTTCATGTCTTGTAAAACTTAAGGACATTTAATATCACCACCACCACCACATATGCTTCCTGTGTGTGAAGTAGGTAATAATAATAAAAATAATAATGTCTACTCGTATATCATTTTCCAGGAAACACTACCTGCTAACCAACAATGCAGATATAACAAAAGACATGGGTGCTCAATTGTGTGCGAGTGTGTGGTCTGGTATGCTGTTACTTGGCGGAAATATTTATAATTGAGCTGTTCCGCTAGCTAGTAATAATATCCAGATCTAAATTATACTCTAGCATCACAATGTGTTTTATAATGGTAATAAAACATGACGTAAGAGCATTAAATGAAATACTTTTACTGAAATATTATATGCACACGCAGATCATTAGCGTAAGAGGGTTGTTGATCTTCAATGAATGTGGAATGTGGTTTATCCCTTTTTCCTAGGAATAAACTTTTCTCCAACTGCTATTGTTGTATATCAAATCGGTTAGTTGAGTTGTGGTTGTAGTCGATAAATGAGAAAGTAGTAATACGGTAACAAAGCACCATAATAAATTAATAATAATAATAATCCACGATTCTTTTTTTGGTCGGAAGTCCCTCATTTGAGTACTGTACTATGTATGCTATCAATGACTATATTTAGCGATGGGCAAATTTTCGCAAAAAAATGTTTACATTGTTATTATAAATTTCGAAGAGGAAGGGATTTATTGAAGCGTAGCAGAAATAATTGGCTTTATTGGACCAAAATACTTTTTCACTTCACATAAAACTTTATTTTACTACAACTCCAACAGCGGCAGCACATCCCCCAAAAATAATGCTGTAAGTTGTAACGAAGGATTTCCTTCTTGTAATGAATGACAAAACGAAGAAGCTCGTGATTTTATTAGTCCACCAAGCATGATTTTATCGGTTGGGGCACGCATAAGTGATTTATGTAAACAAGCGCAATATAAACCAATTTAATCGGGTTAAGTAATATTCTCCAGTCTACACGTATACTTTTTCCATAAATCTAATTGGAAGTATCATCGTCTTGAAGTATTTAAATTAGCAAATGTTTATCCACATTTTTGTCCTTGAAATCAAAACCAGGTAAATCACAAAATGTGTGCATTATCGAAAACCTCGAGACATTTTACTTTCCAACTTTTACCGTAGAATTGATTAAAGATAGTAGTAGTTGTAAAGGTATAGTAGTATTTGAAAGTTGAATTTTCACTTGGGTTTTGGATGGCATTGAAACAATAATGGATCTTTCAACGGTCTCTCTCCACACTACTGTGAAGGTTTTCATTAACATTAATGTGTCCATTACATAACATACAATAAACGAAAATAAATATCATAGAGTTTGTAAAAGAAGAGGAAAAAGAAAATAGAAGGCACAAAGAACTTTCTCTAATCCTAACAACCTTCAAAAGAAAACGTAACATCTTTTTTCCTTGTTTTATTGTTTTTATTATGGCCGCGACGTAGTAGTAGTAGTAAAAGTTAAATGCAACCACAATTTTATTGTGCAGATGCCTACGTCCTTCTTCTGCTTTTTGCACAAAGTTCTGATCAGGCGAAGAAATCTTTAATCCTGCACAACATAAAATGCCAAACCGCAGTATACGGTTTTCTTTGTCCAACTTTTTATCTCTTTGTTTACGGCAGTATATATATACGTGGTTGGTTATCAAACAAAACTCTTTCTGTTGCCCTTATTTTTTTCCTTTTAGTAAAATTGACGCTTATATAAACAAATATATGTATACGCCTTTTGAATCCTTTCTTTTCAAATGCCGTCTTTTATTTATTTTCGTCCATTAAGTAAATTTAGAGTTCATCTTGTTCACTTTCTCATGGTACAGAAGGGGAATATAATGAATGAAACAAAATACTATTTTACGATAGGATGTAGTATATGTACACATTGAAAAAAGGTACATTGTGAAAAGCATTTTGTGGCCAAAAACACACCTGAGTCACTTTTTTACTCAACTACACACGTACAGATAAGCAGGCAATATATTTTACTGATAATACTTTTCTAATATCTTATTTTTTCTCTCTTTTTATACAGGTAATCCTAAACAATAAACGATAACGGTTTGCAGTGTAAAAATACAATAGTAATAGTGCAGTAGTAGTAATAAATTTCATCCAACATGATACTCTTGATGATAATGATGATGATTATATTATTTTTATTATCGTTATGTCTTACTTAGTTTTACTTTCTGTCATGAAAAACATACCAGACAACGATACATTATTTAAGTTCAGTGTATGGTACACAAAATAACTGGCTATATCTTAACTACTTTATTTCTCCATTTTGACAGTTTACTCCTCTAAATGACTTTCAATAAATCACACAGATAAAAAAAGCCTACTTTGTTTTTTGTTTCTTTTTACTACCTTTTTTATACTGGGATAAAATAACGTTTTAAATTTAGAATTTGCAATAACGAAACATTAAGTTCACCCAATTTCTTTTAGAAATTAGGGAGCCTAATGATAATGTTCAAACGTTACACGGTTACTTTAACGCTACATAAACCGAGTTTACCTCGTTTTTTCGTTTGAAACTAAACTATTTCTCTGGTGGTGGTGATGGTGAGCATCTCATCGCATTCAAACTTTTTTCTGTTTACACCCACAAGAACCGTATGCTATTCAGAGCCAGAGGAAACAAATCCTAGTATTTACTCTATTGGAGTCCATATTTACGCGTCATAAGTCAAAAATTTATGGGCTTCTCTCATGACCTGTCGAAATAAATTTTATAAGTAATGCTTTCATTTTTCTCTCTCTCTCTCTCTCTCTCCTTTTCTCTCTTTCTGCTAGTTCAACTCTTCTGTTTTGTTATTAAGCTTGTGATAACGAGATGCATACCTATGTATTTGTAGCTGAATTATGTATCCGTTTTCTGCCACCTATTATTTTTATACAGTTCTATAAAAGCACTCACCATTAATACTTTTCTACTATAATATACTTATCACAAAAACAAGTTTATTTTCTGTGAAATCCGCAAGCATTATAGTTTCGGTGAAAGTTTTTTTTTTGTTTCAAACAAAATATGAAATTGGTGTTTGCTTAACTGCTCTTGTCTCATTTCTCTTGTTCGTCTACTGCTACCATTATAAAGGAACACAAGAACAATTTGAACTACACGGTGAACTCATGTGAAAGAGCAGCAGTAGTAGCGCATTCGCATTCACACTATACTGCACTAATACCATGTATTTATGTATATATGTACTCATTCACATCGTCTATCATCAAAAGGATGAAAAGTAGTGTGCACTTAAGCTGATGAAGATGATGATGATCGTCGTCATCGTCGTCGTCATCATCATCCGATGAAAGAAGCAATAAACTTGTACCTATCGCTTGAAGCGAATTTCTCTTCCAAAACACTATTGTGCTGCTGCTGCTTCTGTTGTTGTTGTTGTTTGCAGAGTACTTATATATATAAGGCTACCGTGTGCATATTTACCACCACCACCACCGCGCCAAGCCAACAAAAAAGTGTATTGTTTTGTTATCATTATTGAACAGCAACTTCTGTGCAAGTCCATGGGATATAGATAGATGGATGCAAACGTGAAACATTATGCAAACAAACAATAAAAGCATTCTCTACTAACCGGTTTAGCAAAACAGTACAAAAGTATAATAATAATAATATAAAGTTGGGAGGATTGTTTAAAAACTTTTTTGCCACATTCATTATTGTTGTACATGGCATGCCGGAAAAATTCAGCTACTCTTTTCTTGGAGCATTATGTTTACAAAAGTCATCATGAATATTGTACCCAAATATTAGACATTCTTTTAAAATAAACTATACATACATACATATATAGGTATATACATTACACTACACTGTAGAGAAAAATCATAGCAATAATAATAATTGTGTCAGTAGTAGCAGTGGCCTGTTCCCAGATCAGCCACTAAGATAGTCCCTAAAAACAATAAAATCATAACTTGAGATTTCTCTTGCTCCAGTGACTCCAATGCAATGGAACAGTGTTCAATAATGGAGAAAAAAACATTTCGAGTCAGTTCAAGGATATAAAAACAAGAGAGCATGTACCATCATTATTGTTGGTCGATATTCCTCTCCCTAACTGCTTTTTATTGTTGTCCCTTACCTCTCATCTTTTCTCTTCTTTCCGTTGTAATATAATGTCAACTGCCTGGCAGGTCCAGATATTGTTTTTATTGTTCTATGCCAGTGTTTATTACGTGAAACAAAGTTTTATGCTCAAGCAGTGAGTAAGGGATAAAAAAAATTGTGAAAACAATCTTGAAATACATAACAACATTTTATTAGTTTGCCCATCCATAGACACAACATACACATTCATACAAACACAACGATAGGATGTATGTATGTAGGTAGGTGATGGAGACTGTGTGCAATGCTGTTGTGTGACTGTGAGTAGGTAGGTAGCAGAAGCAAAACAGAATTTAAGAAGACATGTCCTATTAAAGATAATAGTACATTTCATTCCCCCTGTGAAAAACTGCAAGTTTTAACTTACAAGTTTTTGGCATAAAAGTTTGTTTTAAAGAAAAAAGAGAAAACTAACAGCAGCAGCAGTAGTGCAATGATAAGGGAAAGTAGTAGTGTCCTGATAGTAAACAGCACGACTCACGACAATTTCGTCAAATGGACAGTAATGAAGGGAAACAGAGTAGCAAATGAAGAGAAATGAAGGGGAAGAGGAGGCCAACCCATTTCCCTTTTGTTTGCTCCTTTTTTTTGGCTATACGGTTAAGCTAGTGGTAGAGAGAAAGTTGAAACTATATAGCATGGAAAAGAGGGAAAGATACGTACAGAGAGAATTTTTAGTCAAAGTGGAGTAATATAATATTACATATTCTCTGTTTTCTCTTTTCAACAGAATCTGCTATCCAGCAGTGTTCCATTCCAGCCAACCTCGACAACAGCATCAAGCAGCTATGGAGTAAAAGGACACATGCCCATTATAAAAATGCATGACGTGTGTGTGTGTATGCAGTACTTGTTATATTATGCGCCAAGGGCCCCACTGAGACTACTACTGGAAGCGCTAATGATAATAGCATTGCTTACACTTTCGTTCCATATCTTGTTCCTGATTTTTTATTGCATCCTTAATTGCAACCCAGTATATTTGTGTATATAAAGTACTTATTTGAGCACATTGTTATTGTACATGGATACTCTTACTACATTACTGCTGCTACTATTACATACTTTGCAACGTGAACACCAGAGATGATACAAATACCAGCATCGCCAGCTTTGTAAGCTTTTCAGTGTGTGTTGAAACCGTTCATACGGACGCAGTAAATTCTTTTATTAAAGCAGATAGAACACACGGACTTCTCTTTGTGGTTTTGCAGAGGAGCCGTTGTCCTCTGTGCTCTTCTCATGTCATCACATGGCACAACAACGGTGATGATACCAGGAACGCACCAACTCTTGCGAAAAGACTCTCCATCTAACTCCACCAGGCACAAACAACTTTTTACAATAACAACAGCAGGAGAAGGAGAAGAAGACGAAGAAACATGGAATGGATCCTAGGTTTTCTTTGAATGAATGAATTGTGAGAAGGCATCATACAGAAGTGTTTTTTTTGGAAAGCTCATCGAGTGTAAGAATGTATGCATAGCTGGAGAATAGAGCAAGTAAACCTTATTGTGCAAGTTTACTAGAAAGTGTTAGTTACTAGTGAGTGGGGATCTTCTTCTCTGCGACTGGGAAGCACATTTTCATCTTGTGCTGCTATCGCTTTCAACATCCCTGGGACTCTGTTAACAATAATAAGTATACTGCTATTATTATTGCCAGACATTCAAGGAAAATTTCGCTACGTACATGTCTAAGCCAAAGAGCATATAAATACGCAGCATGGAGCATAGCAGAGAAGTTTACTAGAGCAGCGAAAAATATATACCCAAGCATACATATACCCTGGCTGTTATGTTGTCTGGCACGCAAGGGAAAAGCGCTCCAGATGTGTAGGTACCCAACCGCTACACTTCCTAACACACTTGGTAGAAACTTTACACACTTTTTGAGTGATCAACAGAGCAAAGCCAAGAAAAAGAGCAGATAAGCATTAAATAACATAACAAAACTATCTATATTGTAATAATAATATCTAACTACTCACTTTTCATTGCAAGCTGTTGTACGAATGTCACAGAATATCTTGAATGGCCAACCAGGGGATACTTTGTCTCCTCACTAAATGTTATCTATGCTCTTGTCTCATAACAGTCGCAAACTTGTGGACCAACACACACCCACAAAATGGCCTTTTTGCACCAAACAATAATATCGTCCACTAGGACCAACCACTGTACTGCTCGCTACTGGTAGAGCTGCTGGAGACTCAAGAAACTCATTGTCAGATAAACAGTAAAAGTGTATCTGAAAGTCTATAAAGATGTATGTATTTTTTGTGTACATATTATATACCCATAGAAAAGTCGACTTGGTTCATATGCTGTGTAACAGTGGTGGCGGCGGTATGGAAAGGAAGGTCAAAGAGAAAATAACTTTGATCAACCTAAATAGATGCTTAAATGTATTCCTAAATATAAACGATCATGAAAATGTGAAAACTTTCTGGCTATGCTGAGAAGAGTACATAAACTTGTTTAGCGATAGTATAGATAATATTACCATTTTATGCTTTTTATCTTATATGCTTAGTTAGAAGAGATGTCGTATAGAAATCTACTTCTTGTTATATATAATATTCCACCAAGTTGTCCCAGAACAATTTTTGTATGTTATTTATCAGTGAATTATCCAAATGTTGGGTTGTATATTGTGTTTAGTACATTGAAAACGTTCCTGCTATATTGGATCTGTGCGTTTATCAAAAAGTTAGCAGAAAACAGCACAAATAAAATACCCTCTGGAAAAACCGAGATTTTTAGAAGGCAAAAAAAACTTTGTACAGCTAGCTTTCATGTAAGTTACCATTATATAATGAAACTAGAATACCCTTAAGAAATAAAAAAAATGATGGGTAGCTATATTATATACGTGCAAAAGACTGATATCAGTATTCTGGATCATCAAAATCAACACACATAAAGGGAAACTCAAAGTGAATGCCTTCCAGTAAAATGTGCTCTTCGTTGGTGCTACTGCTGCTGCAGTCATTTTGCTGGGTGCTTCGGTCTAAACTCTTTGTTCTATCTACATCCATCGCTTTTTGCTTTGCTATTTCAAAAGCAATCATAGAAAAATGCTTGTCGCTTCCATCAACAACACAATGTAAAAGAACACAAAAAAACTTTTTAAAAGTGCGTTTGAAGAGAGAATGAAAGAAGTACATAGTACTAGCAGCTTTTCAAAACCAACAAAGAAACAAGCATGGTAAAGTGACATGTTACATATTTCAAACTGTCCTTGTCCTGAGTTAAAAACCAAAAACCACAATGATCACAGCACAGTATGGTGTAAAACAATGAAAATGACTGGCAATTGTAACTGGTACAATGCATGCACTGGTTTGGTGATGTATTCAATGTATGTTCTGTATTCTTGCATGACAGACATGTCATCATACTCATCCGACTCAGGCTCATCGTCATTATGATAATTATTATCATCATCAATGCTGGGGTTTTTCCTACAAACAAAGGAGAGAGAGACAGAGAGAGAGAGAGAGAAAGAAAGACAGGGATGGCGTTTGATGTTTTCATGATATGCTAGGTGATATTGCAGAGAGCTATCCGATTACACCGGATGTAATCGCTTTCCACAGGGTTTCAAGGACCATTGCAACAATAAAAAGCTTCATTGCTCACTACCCGTAGGTTGTAGATGGGACGCCATATGGTAAAACAAGACCATTTCAAAGGGAAGATGGCAAGGCGCTTTACAGTAATACTGCAAAGCGCATATTATAAGATGCCTATATAGGTAATAATAATAACATGTAACTGCGGATGATTGTTTGGTAAGGACAAAAGAATTGTATAAAAACGTAATTGTTATAGCTTGTAATAGAATGGAAAGCGGAATAATAGTGACGTACCAAGTGTACGTACAATACAACAGTAGAAAGCTTCTTTTTTCGCAAAAGAAATACCATATATAGGGATTTTGATAATGTGTTTGTGATCTCACAACTCTTTCTCCCAATTTATTGCTTTCTCCGAAAGACTACTCCTTTTTTGCACATACAATCACAGGGGATATTTATTATCTGTGTTGAAGGACAGTTGCAGTAGTAGCATCATCAGCATCTCAAAAAAAGCAAGTAATGGTAGCTCCTGCATTATATACGAATAGAAATAGAGGTGATGGTGATGATGGTGATGATGATGATAATGAAATTCTGGAGTACTTCAATGTGTGCACTTGTTGACACCAGCAGTAGCAGTACTGCTGACTAGCTGCAATAAATCTGTCAACAACAGCTATCCCCACAAGAACATGGCCCATATACACAATGTCATTTTTGTATCTGTTTCTACTGCAATTACCTAAATCTACTGGAATATATGTATGTACGTATGTATATTGGTGACCGGAGAAAGCTGTTTTCCTTGGTGTCTGTTTTTTGCTACTGCTTTTCTCCGTGTGTAGCAAGTGCAAATAAGAGTAGTTTTTTCTGGGTTATCCAATTCCGCATTCCTCAGTTCACAACAAAAAACAACAATAAAAAGAAACAATAGTGGCAGTAGCAGCGGTGGTAGTATAGCAGTTAAGATTATATCTTGTAGGAAGTGAATAAAAAAACTACGTGTCATACTAAAAGGTTATCAAAATGGCGAATTTATAGTAATAATGCGCTTCCAGTAGCAGAAATGAATACTGCATGCTTCTGATTATTTATCATTTTAAAAAGATTATTTACGGGGAAACCGCGCTGAGAATAACAAAAAGAAGAAACTCGTCTAGTTTTTTTTCGCTGAGTATCACAAAAGTCCAGCTAACCAGTAACGTGACCTCTGCAAATACATCTTTTTTCTTTTATTTTCTGTTTACTTCTTTTTTCTTCTATAAATAATATGCCGCAGAAGCTATTGCTATGCTATGGTATGCTGTTGTAAGATTGGATCTTATCTGTTCAACTGTCGTTCTGGTACTCCTGCTTTTATTATTGGATAGTAGTAGTGTGCCGCTTGCTGCTTGTTGGTTCTTGGCAGTTTTCCAGATAAAAAAGGAAGGAAAAAAATTGTTTACAATCCAGAAATGACAAATGCTCGCATCTAGAGTGCTAAGCCAAGCATGCACGTGCTTACAGTTAGTAGCGATGATGGTATCGATTCGCATGTGTTTCTATTATTACGCAACACCGCCACGCTATGCTGTCCACACATTTTCTTTCCTATTTATTTCCGTGTATTCACATACATTTTTTCTCCCTGGGAGATGTCTAGCTCGTGTCTGTAATAACCATTACCGCTATACATAAATAATAAAAATATGGTTTACCTTTCTCCCTCACACATATCACTCTTTTGCTTACTTTGTTGATTTGAACAAATAAGAGAGATATAAAGAGATAGAAAGAGAAATTATGTGTAACTGCAAAAAATGTGAAAGTGAAAATGAAAAAAATGCTTGGGTTAAAGCAGAAATTTCTGTTTTTATCGTCACCATAATCATCACTTCAACTGTTCACTCGAGATGAGAATGTTATGAAATGTAGTTATGAATGTGAAATAAAAAATGTGAGGTAAAGATATACATAAATACATACCTAAGCATGGAATATAATAAAAGCCGCAAAGAAATTGTCGAAAGAATATTTCGTTTCGAGTAGGTACTTTTACAAAACACAGTAGTAGGATCAACATTGAAAAATAAATGTGGAACAAGCAGATTTACAGTAAACACTCCAAACCGTTCGTGTTTACACTTTCGGCCTTGTTTTTTTTCTCCTAGAAAATTCATGTGCTTACATCAATAGTAATGTTGTGCAATTGTATTTTATATAATGTAATGCAAGACAAAGCAATTATGTAAAAGACGGCATAAAACCAGCTGTATCATAATACAATCATCAGCAGAAAATGCCGTTGTGAAGTGAAATAAATAAACAATGAATTTTATGCCCTCATTTTATTGTAAAAGATGCGTTTTCCTGATACGTTCCAAAAAATATTAACATTTCAGATGCACTTACTTATTCATTTATACCTATTCCACCACACAGGGAACAACAACGCATTTCATAAATCAAGAATATTTTTGCAACTTCGCAGCCATTACTACTTGCAGTAATGATACTTTCCACCGCATTACCAGTAAAATATTACAGCTTTCTAGCAGTAGATAAACAACATTTGCATACATTTATATTTTACTTTACTCAAAGTTTACTTCAAGTTGAAATTCAATGTGAGGTCAACGCCAAGGCTATATATTTTACAAGATTTTCATACTGCAAGTGCAAGTCACGTAAATTCTCCCGGAAAAGTTTTACAGCAGCGAAAACAGGATGATACATACATACACACAACGTCACGGAAAAAGAGTTTATGATAAGAGCGTTCCAACTGAACACTATTGCACTTCAACTGGTGATATGGAAAAACTGGAAAGTTGTCTGATTATTCCAACAGAAACCTATCCAAGTCATAAACATATCCACATTGTATTTATTGTTAAGCGCGTGGG
>JAHZMT010003958.1:0-21940 GCA_027743785.1 Sinhomidia bicolor
TACATTAGGAACGCGTCTTCCTATACACCATGTGCCGTGTTGAATGTTGAAAAAGTACGAAACGATGAAAATGTAGCAAACATGTGAAGCTTTTATGAAATACTATGGCTGCTTGTATTTAATAGCTTCAAACAATTGTCAGCGGAGAATGTGGTGAAGCAATCAAGTCTGTCTGTGTTGAGTCTAAAACAAAAATTATCACACTTGGATCCCAAAATGGACATGCAGCAGAAACAAAATATAGAGCGTGCAGGTGCCACAGTAAAAACTGCATAGCAGGAGATCCGAGCTTGAAAGGAAATAAATGAATAGGCTAGATCACTCAGAGAAACTAACTTGCCCCATGTTCTTTATATTATTATAGTTATGTGCGTATGCATGTAGCTTATTCATTACTGCTGCTTTATCAACATTAAAATTAAATCATTGGCACAAATAAAAACGATGTATTTTTGCATATGTTTTCTTGGCTCTATTTTTTTAGCTTTCAAATTTAAAAAGACAAATATAAAAGTTGTTATTGCGCTTGTTGTTGTTGTACAGTCTCCAGTCTAGACACTGTATTGGCTACAGTATAATAATATATGACGTTGTTATTTATGATGCTACTACTATAACGCTCGCAGCAATGATAATATTTAGGTAATCTTGTTGGTATGTTCACTTCTTTTCTTCTTCTTCTTCGTTAAGCAATCATCATCTCTTCCCGAAAAAAAAAGTTTGCTCAGTTCGATTCACACCAATTTATTCGCTTGCCTGAACCCAAACAACAAGTGGAAGTTGAANAAAAAAAAAGTTTGCTCAGTTCGATTCACACCAATTTATTCGCTTGCCTGAACCCAAACAACAAGTGGAAGTTGAAAACATGAGCAGATCAATGCATTATGACTGTGTATATATGTATGTGTAGATGTACGTAGGTGGTTGTTTCCTTGTATGGATTTCATGTGACCATGATCATCGCTTTGTGGAACAGCAAAACTACTTACTACATAATAATATATATCCCATTTACGTAATTCCATTGTATTTCATCAGCATGTCTGCTGGTACATTACAAAAATAAACACAGACATTTTTCCTACTCATTTTATCTATCTGCTTACTTACGTATTTCTCGTTGTTGGCATGTCGGTTGAATACGTTGGTAGACACACACCACGAGAAACGGCATGATAATACAGAGAGAACGTCTCGAAAACAACATTTATTTTTCGAAATGGAAGAAAAAAAAGAAAGTAAGGTAAGCGAAGTGAAGTGAAGAATAATAATAATAATAATAAAATAATAATAAATAAATAGTCAATCATGCTGACAATTGTGTAGGAGTTTCTCTATAACATCCTTGTTACAACTCCAGTAGTACAAGTACCACCGCAATAGTATTACTTGACGCCATGTTCTCATACAATTTCATTTCCTGCTACTTTACTTTCTTTTTTCTCTCTCTCTTTCTCTCTACATTTTCCTCTTTCCCCTTCACTTCCTCTATCACAAATCATAGGACAAGGCAAACATTATTGTTGCATATTATTTACACAGGAAAAAGGAGAGCAAGAGGACAAGGGGGAAAAAAGAAAAGAAAAAAAATGTTATGCTGGTGGAGATATGCTAACAGTTGAGAGAAAATTTGGAAACACGAAAAAGTTCACCACCACCACCACCATGCATGCACACATATTGTTTCTCTTCTACACTTTTATCATCATTTATTATAAATTACCACATTTTTTTCTCTCTCTCTCTCTACATCACATGCATAACACGCTTGTATAATGTGCATAAAGTAGAAAAAAAGGAAGGCAATCAAAGAAACCCGTTCACAATTTTTTTTTCTTTTTCTTGTGGTAGAAGAAAAAAAATTGTACTGGTGTATGTATATGTAACGCTACAAAGAGAGAGAGAGAAAGTAGAATGTTACTTCTTTTTCTTTATATATACATATTTATATTCTCTTTTTTTGGTTAGTAGCGCCAGCATGGTGGTGGTCGTCGTATATAAATATAAAGCGGTGAAAGCCCATGTATGGATCTTTTTCACTTCTACTACCACCACCACCACCACCACTACTACTACTTCTACAGCACGCATACTTCATAGCGTATCTAAAAGTTATAAAAAAGTATGTGAATGGTTTCGATCAATAACGACGACAACAATGACAACACAACTTCTATGAATACTCCTACTACTACCAGCAAATGCTACTAGGCTGCTGCTTTTAATACAGGTTGCTGGTTGCTTTTTTTATAACTTGCTGCTCCTGCTACTACTACTACTACTTCTATTACTTTTTTTTCTTCTTTTTTTTTCCTGCTGCCACCATGATAGTATAATATATTATTAGAATACTAGTAGCATCAGCAACAGTAGCGTATTTTATAATGTAAGTGCTTTCACTATATTCCGATCGTAGTACAGCATTGATTGTGGTGGCAGTGGTCGTGGTTGGTTTATACGAGCGAATGAGCAAACCAAGCAGCAGCAGCAATTCCGTTTTGTTAAGAGGCGGCAGTAGCAGAGGAGAGAAAAGTAAGTAGTAAGTGGTTACAAAAACTGAAGCTGGTGCTTCTCTACTACTGATATTATTATTATTATTATTATCATTATTATTATAGAAAAGATGGCAAAGAAAATAAATGTAGTATTGACTGAGCAGGGAGTCAGCTAGTATGAGTAATAGTAACATTGGCATTGATATCGGTATTATTTGTTTGCGGTGTTGGTAGTGGTGGTGGTTGTCGTCGTCGTCGTCGTAGTCCGCGTATATTTACTACTGGTATTATTTTTTTTTCAGATAAGTAGTAATAGTAGGTATTTATATGGACGGCGAATTAGTGTATGGCACCACTAGTAAAGAAGAACATAAGACATTGTGTATACCATATAATGTAAATGAGTATGAGTATATATACACACATAATATATTTATGCATTCTACGACCTTCTGCTCTTCGTTTTCCTTGTATGTAAAATAATAAGTAGAAAGGAAGCATACTCAAAACAAGTGATTGATGTGTATAATAATTAATTTATATGGTGATGATTTTTAAAAAGTGGAAAAATGGAAGGTTAAAGTTATTACAAAAAAGACAATGAAAAATCACAAACTGTTTTGTGCTTTTACATAATTATGTAATTCGGGCTTCTTTTGTTTTAAAAGCAAGAGCGAAAGATGGTAGAAAAGCACATTAATAGCTGTAAAATTGGTCAGATCAGACATTGTAAAAGGCGTATTTTAGGCCGTTATTAAAGGCGTGCGGAAAAAATATCATTATGATCAGGCGCAACATCAAATGTTACAATAAACGAAAAGAAAACAGAATGTACAAACGTGGGGAAAGTTTTTTTTCCACTGTCGAGTTTTAAAATTTTATTTTAAACCGAACCGCAAACGGAATCGAATTTGCTTTTTTATATTAAAAAAAAGTATTCTGCTGACAAGACAGGTGTAGGAACAAACACACAAATGAAAATGAGCTGAATAGCTTTTGCCATGTGATACGGAAATGAAATTGATGCAATTACCAGAACTACTGCGTACATAGTAAAATCAACTTATGTCAATTGAATGAGCACAAGGGGAACAAATAAAAATAATAATGTGGGAAGTAGCAAGGAATAATGATGATGATGAGGGCTAGTGAAAGCGAGCTGTCCCCATGTGCATCTCTGCTCGTTGTAGGTTTTGTACAAAAACAGGAATAATTCTCTTATCGTTTCAGTTGATAGGTATTTTGAGTCGTGTGTCCATTCGTTTTCGCTTCAAAGTATCCCTTCAAAACAAGCTCGTTGTGGATTCATTGATGTCAAGTCTATTCGTAGAAACAAGGAAGTATCATCAAACCGCTCGTACAAAGTAATGGACTTATTATTATTATTATTATTATTATTTTACCCTTTTATCTACATTAATATTATTTTGTGCCCTTTGTCCACATCTCCGAGAAAATTGAAGCCCGTGTGTACTCAGAACAGAGGGCATTAAAAGAAAGAAATGAATATTATGCAAATTTGCTAAATAATAATAATTTCATTACTTTGTGTGCTCCTTCCTTCTGTTGAATTTCATTTTGCAACTCACCTTTCATATATTCATCTCTCTTTTATTTTTGCTCCAATTACTTGGAACATTGTCCGGCCTGGAAAATGTTTCAAAATAAAGTAATAATAATAAAACAATAATCAGCTTTACAATGACAAAGTAAAAGGGTTTTTCGTACAAAGACCACACACATGCAAGCATATTTGTTTTGTTTCCTTGTAAACCTTCTCTAAAATATTATGAGTTTCCACAACTACTCTATGAGTTGTCCGCAACCTTAATTTACTTCCTGCTTCTTCTATAAATGACCCTCTTTAAAAATTAGAATTTGTTAAGCTACAAGAATCATTAATTGAAAATGACCTTAAGTTTATAATAATGTAATGTAGTAATATTATTTTAAAAAACAGTAGATGAATTCCCAAAACCAGAAATGAGCATGCCTACCATGCTTTCTACAAACAGACCAGTAAAGTTTCAACAGCTATTATTACTAATATCAGTCAGTACACACACTCACACGAGACTCATGAGAGATTCATAGGAAAGCCAAAGGTCCTGGCGGCACTTCCTTTTTTTCTCTGATCTATGCAGATTATATTTGCGCTATATTTCCTACAATATTTGTATGAACATTGCCCCCTATAAAAACCGCTGTTGCTGTGTGCTACTGATATCACGTTTTCCGCAGCCACAAGCCATCTCCATCATTCTACGTCACATAACCAAATAGTAGTAAAAAGATTACTCAGTAATGAGCTTTAAATGGCGGCAAAAATGGGTTCACCTTGGGAGACATTTTCCTCCAAGTAGTGCGATTATCATTACCAGCAGCAGCATCATCATCGTCGTCGTCATCATCATCATCAATGGAGAAAACACTACCTTTTCCTCCCTTGATGTTCTTTCCTTGTGTTCTTTCCCTATTCTACGGAATGTACTTATGCACATGCACTTGGAAAACATCAAAGCGGAGTATAGTATTCCAACTAATTCCAAGTAAGTACGCAAAGCGAGAATACCAGCTAAGCTGATCGTTCCAACATTGATAATAATAATAATTATAGGAGGATGTAAATGCAAAAGGAAAAACGTGATAACGGGAAAACCTTCTTAATACATAACATAACGTATCATGCATATACAAGCATGCATATATGTAGTAGCATACTTCATGTGCCTAAGCACATATATCTACAAGCACGTTGAGACTGCCCGCTAATATCACATTTGATATTACAAATTCCACAAAATATTTATAAGTGAATTACTAGGGACCACTGCTGGTTGTGTACGCACTCGAGTCCATCCCGTGCTCTCTTCTTGTCTTGACCTGGTTTTTGCCTGGGTACTCCTTTTCCCCTCTGCTTGGCTTCTCCTCTCCTTGACTGGTTTGTTCCTTCTATTAATATTCCGCGGTAGGATGGAAATAGAGGGAAGTAGAGTAGAAATATTGAGCAGTGAACATGATATGCTAACTGCGGCATGTTAATATTTATACAAAATGCTGGTTGTGAGATATACACACAGCAAGGAGAGAGAGGACACATGACACAGAGAGCACCTGCTAGGAAAAACGCAATTTCGCACACGTAATAATAATATCATGTGAATCACAATGCATCATGCGGACGGTCGGACGGACGGACCACGTTTTGTGCGCCACTTACATACATTATTGGAGACAAGCTGTAATGCCATTAGGAGCAAGTAGCGCAGTGTCATATTTGCAATGGTCCGTTAGTTCCTTTAATCAATAACGCTAATTAAACATTTAAAAAATTGGTATGCAGTCATTCTTCAAGTTGTTCTGTTTTCAATTCAACCGGAAAATAAATTGGAGTGTTTTTGAGAAATTTGAAAAGGAAGAGCTTTAATTATTTTTTTTTGTAATAATTGTGTGCGCTATTTTTGCAAGGGTTTTTATTAAATGCAGCAGCTATGCATACTATATCAATAAAATGGTACATATAACATTTATGGTATGCGTGCACTTTCATATACGCTGTACTAGTTTCAATTTTTTTACTGTTGTTATATTCAGATAAAAAAATATCTATTTTTTAAAAAGATATGAACCTGTATACAACATTGTGGGTGCCTATAATTATCACACAAAATACTACTGACATTTCTCTTTTTTTCATGTAATGCTAGTCATACTTAATATCCTGCAAAAGTAGTCCACTCTTTGAGTTCTATGTTCATGCTATTTACACAATACTGTTAGTATAGCTGTGTATTTATAATATCAAGTCAGCCTTCTCATCATTTTTGTCCACTTCCTCCGGAGCAGGCAGGAACATAAAAAGAAAAAAAAAGACTAGCATACTTTTCCTGTTTCCGTTAGTGCCACGACCGAGTGGACACTGAAACTGGCAATGGAAGTAGAGAAAGTGTGTATGTGTGTGCATATACAAGCGTGTATTAATAAAAATCCTAAGATTGTACATATAATATACAATAGACTTGGTCTAAATGTTAACGTTGGATTTAGTAAAGTATATACACGTTTTTTTCCAAAAAAAACCGTTTTTTCTGGCTTCTGTTTTTCAAAGCCGTCAATGCTAAAGATGGATAGTGACACATTTTCATTTAGAAAAGTTCTTTCTGAAATCTTGCAGGGTAACCCTCTAAAATTACGTTGTGTGTCGGCCCAGTGCTTGCTACACGGGGACAATGCTGGTAGGGCAAAATGGGGCATTGTGCGACACATGGTTAGACATGGAGAATACATAAGAGTTCTCAAGTAAACTTGAAAGGTTTTATTAGCAGAAATGTTTATTAACTTGCCAAGCATTTTTTTCGAACACAATAACGTTCTTCATCAAATGAGAAATGGGGATACAATAATTTCAATAGAACAAAACGAGCACAAAATTACTTTTTAGAAAATATAATTTGTAAATAGCAAATATCTTCATGTGGCTGATGTGAAGGTTTGTTGTTGGTCCCCTTTCCCTTGTTTTCGTGATGATTAAATTTTTTTCTTAGAAGGCGACTCCAGCACCCTTAAAAGTACCTACCTACGTGCCCTTTATTAGTGCTGATGGTATTAGAAGTGGGTTGAATACACCTCAAGGTGCTACTACATTCATTGTCAATAATGATATAATACCTAAATAGAAGATAAATTAGGAATTTAGAGTAGAAAAGGGGCAAAGTGAAAGTTGGTTGTGGAAATGCTGCCAATGTTAAGTATTATTTACCTATGAACAACGACCTTGCCTGAAGATGAGGTTTCGGATAGAAAAGTGTATGGGTTTTCAAACGAATGTTACAGGCCATGACAAGAAAGGCTTTGACGCCATGTACAGTATTATTATTAATTGAAAATAATTTTTGCAGGTGTATTGAAAAGATTACTATCCGCCACACTAGCAAATACCCACATATACCAAAAATATACACTGAATACACGTAATCATTACGAATTCCATTTGCCTTAACTGTCAATCATTATTATCGCCATCAAATGTTTTCAACTTTATTTTTGAATAAGTCAAGTGCTTTTAAATTCAAGAAAAGTACACAAAAGTATTGCTTTCGTGATGACAGATAAAAAAATTGTACGTGTGTCGTGCTGTCTACTTGTTCTGTTTCGACGCACTTGTGCATCAATAAGCTGCTAAAATTGGAATATGTCCATCACATACAACCGGTTCCTAGTAGTGCTCTTTGTAAAGATAGGTAGCAAAGTGAAACCCTTAACCCTTAACATACTATTCGTCTGGGTTGAGCAATTAAATTCAACAATATGGAAATCACCATTACTTTGCTGACATGTAAATAAATGGATGCGTGTGTTGGAGTTTCTCATCCGTAGAAACTCGGCGCGATTTTTTTTTGCCCAGCATACCATAATGTCAGCAGGAGGCGTCGATAGACACAAAATTTAAATATTTACCATTTGAATAGGCACACAGAGAACATGCTCTATTTATAAAAACACGCTGTCACTCCCTCCTTCTCAAATTTGTACAAACAAGTTCAAAGTTGAAAGCTTTAATTAACAAGTTACCTTTCGATCCTCTTCCCAGAAATCTAATTTACAGTTACATGCATCAATTTACTTCTTTAAAAGCTTGTCAATTCTCCTCTAGAAAAGTGCGGCCCATTTTTGGATTACGTCATTCTAGTACTTAGAACCTTGCAAAATAGAAGGCTGTATATCAAAGTATATCACAAAATAATGAGAAGAACGAACTGCCACATGGGCTATTTCGATAATCTACCCAAATTTCATCACTATTTGCTCACACAATCTCTTCCTCCAAATGCGTCTCTCTTTCCCCTTTTCCCGCTCGCAAACGTACCGTGCACGTTTCCACTGCCGAAACGAATAAATCAACAATGTGGATGAGCATTGGTTGTGGTAGAACTGGTAGAACTGCTGATACTGCTGCTGATGATGATAATAATAATCATGCCACTGGAACAGTGAAACTAAAAAAAGCTAAACAAAATAGGGTCATGCAACTGCCAAAATCAGGCCGTTGCTGCGTTGGCTTACATCAAGTTCCTGTTAGTAGTCGGTGAAGTGGAGTGAAGTCGGATGATTGTAAATGCTAGGAAAAGCAAAGGGAAAGCGAATAAGAGAGAGGGAAAGAGAGAGAGAGAGAGACAGAGAGAGGAAAAACGATTTGACTATTTTCTGGTTTGGTCACTGAGTTAGCCAACCGCACCGGCATATTTGAAATCGGACGTTTCTGATGATGATGATTATAATATTCTGTTTCACCTTCTCCACTTCTTTTTTTTTACAAAGCTTTGTGTATATACGTAAGTAGAAAGAGCTTATAAAATGGCCGTCGTACATAACGTCAGTTATACAATTTCTACGACGCGTTGCGGTGTGAAGGGAACAGCACCCATTTATTTGCGTGGACAGAGAAAATATGTGCATAGCTGGATATTGTAATGTGAATAGGGAAATAGGAAGAAGAGAGCACATAGTGAGCAGCAGCAGGAAGAGGCGGAAAGAGGGAAATAATAGTATTCAGTAATTCACTTGGTGATAACAACATTATTCAGCAGCCGGTATTTTTATATAAAAAAGACTAAGGTGGTTAGTTATAAGAGTACGCTTTACATGCTACACAACATCTCTGTCGACAATAGTGAATACAGAGGGGAAAAAAAGAAAAAAATAGAGACCAGGAGAAAGTATGCTCATAATGATGATGATAATAATAATGATAAGGGTTTCTTTCTCTCTCTCTTCTCAACGGAACAAATGTATGCAAAACATGCATAATGTCCATCATCATAATCATAGTTCGTGCCTAGCATACCTCACAATCCAACCCTTTAGTATTTAATTTTTTTCTCGCTTTCTCCCTTTCTCGCTTTCTCTCATTGCCCGACCTTTTCTGTTTCCCCGTTCTTTTTCTCTTTTCCAATTTCCAAAAAGTGGTCCTAACTTCAGTGTACTTATGAAGAGCAGCACGGACGGACGGAAGGAAGGAAATAAAAGTGGTTCACGAAAACTCTAATTACATTCTTCCATTTGATGAAGCAATAATATACCTAAACTACAACTGTTTTGTAGAAAACAATATTACTAAGAAAGAAAAAATTACACGTATATGCATCCTGAAGACCTACATTGATCCTGGAAAACCATCAGTTTTTCCCCTTCCTTCAACAACATTTTATGGCTGCTGTTTGTGGTCATCATCAGCCGAAAAAAACTTACTTAGTACTGGTATTAATAATAGCTAGAAAAAAAGATGAATTCATAATGATGCCAATATTCTAGTCATCGTCATCATCATAACCAAAATATCGGTAATGTAACGCACATGTATGTATTACATGTGCATACTCATGGCCATCACCATCATCATCATCAGAAGCAACAGAATCGACGTAGAAACTCCTCGTCTGTGATAAAAATATACATACATAAACCAGCCATGCAGCAATGAGTGTAGGTATTAGCGTACGTATTTACAACTGAAATTGTGCAGATAAATGATAATGTCACTTTGTATTTGAAGGGTTGAGATAATTGTTGTAATAGGCGAAAAAGAAAACTAGAACAATAGTAGACGACGATAGTAGAAAGTATGCCATTATCATTATTAAGCACCATAATATCCCGTCATTAGCTGTCTCAGAAAAAGACTTACAGTAAGCGTAGTAGTGGCAACAGCAGCAGCAGCAGCAGCGCGCGATTATGTATTTAGATGGATAAAAAAACGTGAATTTGTAATGGATATAACGTGCTTGCAAAAAAGAATAAGAGGAGAAGAAGAAGAAGGCGAAAATAAAAGAAAAAGACTGGCATTACTTTTGGGACATTTATCAAGATAAGTTGTGTGTGATAGCAGCACAGTATATTACGTAGTTCAAAGGAACATGTGTATGTGCTGTTATTTTTACTCTTGTTTGCTTGTTAAAAAAAGAAGAAAAAGGCGTACGACACGTTATCTCTTTACATCATCTTGCGATTCAAATATATATATATATATATATACATATACGTACATACGTAACACTGCTGGAAATTCCACTTTTTTTGCTGCCGTCTAATTTCTTCTTCCTCAATTGACTACTACTGCCACTTCCACCCATTCATTTATTTTTGTGGATGGGAATTGTTTTTTTTTCAAAAATCAATAAATAAAACAGAAATGTTGCTGCGATAAAAAAAAGAATAGATGGGTAATAAATAGATGGGTCAGTTTATATTTACCGACCATTTACCTATATATTGTGCGGGCGAGAGTAGTAGTCACGTCACAGTTTATTTTCAAATGGTATGTACTATGCTTCTATAAAAAAACAAAGGCACGGTAATTGTCGAACATGATGTGAGAGGCGAGAGTGGTAGTAGTAGTGACAACGACACACACACAAGGTTAATTGAATGAAAGAAACTGGCTAAGAAGAAACATCAAGTTGTTTCCACTACACAAACACAAACTGTTTGTTTGCTTTTCCTTATGACTTGGTAATAATAACTGCCCATCTACACTAGTTAGCTTGTCACTTTAGAACAAGAGGATCGAAAAAGAGTGAGCGCGAGTGAGCCAGCAATAATCAAACTTCAAAACTTGATTACAACAGTAAAAAAAAATTTTTTTTCCAGAGTGGCATGACGATAGTTACTTTTAGTATTTTTACTGGGAAACAGCTCAAAGTTAAACAAAGCGAAAAAAAGTCTGTTACTGGCCACACACACACACACACGGCATGTCATTGTGTTTTTTTAATAGAAAACTATTTTTATGCGTTTAGAAACACACACGGGGAAAATAAACTTTGCCTTCAATACCAGTAATTATTTTTATACACGTGTTTTATGAAATGTTACCCAGTTTTTCTCTGCTAAAAAATAATTTGGGATAATTTAAACAGAAAATGACAAATTATGGTTGTGTTTGACTGTTCAAATAAAATTCAAAGGAAAACGGGTATCAAGCATAAAATTACCTATAAAATGCCAGAGTGTTTAAACAGTAAAAAAACATGAGGGTAGCTAGTATAAATTTAATTTGAACAAGAAACCATCTCTACTATTTGATGATGATGGCATGTATGTATGTATAGTATTCTCAGTTGGTTTTGAAAGAATTTCATGGAATTAGACCAAAAGTATAAATGTTCCTCTTGGGAATTAGGCTATTTGGTTTTCCAAATAAGTGGCGTACACAGAACAGAAGTGAAGTAAAATGTTCCAGAAACTTTCAAATGCTTGCTGACTTGTAATAATGTATGCAAACGGTGTAGTACCTATTTTTATTGGAATGGTTTGCACTAAACATACAAAGTACGCACACACACACACACACACTAGCTGCATGTAGGTGGTCGGATTCTTGTCTGTTAGGAATGCATCCGTACGAAAATAGCTACACTAAAAAAATCTGTTTGTCAGTTGGCTCGGAATGGAGGCAGTCACCCAATCCAATAGTCAAACAAGCATGATTTCTTTTGCACAAGAACATTTTGGTTGTCTCACCGCGTTTCACTGAACCCAGAGGACGACATGTATATATTTTTTTACAAACAGAAAGAGCTCCCACTAATCGGATAATAATAACAGGACACATCATGCAAATCTATAAGGGAGCTATTTTCCTGCTCGAGTGTACCTATTTGTTGTCAGCCTTTATGTTCCTTCTCTTCATCTCATACTCTCCTTGAATGAATCAAAAAATACACCTACCTTGCTGCCTTGCTCAAAAGTAAGGGTAAATCATGGCAAAAAAATTATTTTTCATGACTCAAGTAATTAAATAACATCATTATAAGTTGTTTGCATAAATTAATTAAACTTGCACAGGTATACACAACAGGCGCTTGCACTTATTATTATTATTATTATCCTGTTCCGTATTTTAGCCCTTTTTTGGGTTCGCATTGGCAGCGTAAAATACAAAGAATGTTGTAAACAGTCGATCGACCATCATAAATCATCTTACCATCATCATCATCATCAAGAGTCATTCATTACTTTCATTAGTAGACGCTGACTTTTATTTAGGGAGTAGCAGCAGAAGGATGCGCTCGTGCAGTAAAACATTAGTGTATATTATTATTATTATTATTATGATGTTAAACACTTTGATCAATGGCATGTCCAACCAACCGGAATATATACATACATACATGCTTTGCTTGACATGTCTAAAAAAAAAACCCCGTCCCCGTCCAACAACTTCCACTATTACTGTTTCATTCAAAACTCTTCACTTTCGCTTCATTACTGGAATACCAAAAGCCCGTTTCCCACTATTTGTCCACTTTTTTTCCCCTGGAAACACGACACACTCTACTGCTTGTGTGTTTCCTCTACTGTTGCCAAATAACCATTTTAAATAAAAATGGAATGAACGCTTTGGCGTTTTTCCTTTTCATCAAAAAAGGCTCAGTTTGAAGAAGCGTTTCATTTATAATTAGTTGAGTTGAAAGGATGGGCCACACACACACACACACACAAGTCTTGTCGTTGAATAATGTAAAAAAAAAAAAAATAAAGTAATGACATTTTTTCACCAGCATATGTTTATTATTACGGGTAAGTGCTTTCTAGCCCGTTTCCTAATGAATATTCAACAAAAAGCAATTTTTATTACGTTTACTTACACTACCCGCTTTTATCATTTTATGTTCGCTAATATGCTTCTAACAAAATCACACAAATAGCTAATGTCAAATGGTTATTATGTGGAAGGTAAAAAACGCAAATTTTTAATGGAACTCTGTAAAAATCATATCATCCTACATACATATGCATAGAAAACCACCACCCAACACGTACATATCACTCTCCCCTGCTGCTCTGCTGCTGCCACTGCCAGATTTAAATCTTAAATGAATCACTGTAAGGTGAACTCCATATTATTATTATTATTATTATTATTATATTAGCTCAGAATTATGTACAGTTGGTTAAACTAATGATGCCACACACAGATGTTTTCGTTTACATAATTCCCATTCCTCACGGCTCGCATTCGCATTTGTACATGTCTGTCTGCTGCTGATGCTTTACTTCTATCTGCGTTTCCCTTTCTTTACCACTTTCACAATATTGCGTTTCAGTCCACTCATTCCTAACTTCTCAGCATTTCCACTTAAGTGTTGTTAAAAAACTACCTTGCTTCACAAACTAATTTAAAAAAAATTCCAACGCAGAAAAAAGAGAAAAAAACGTATTTTTTCTCTCTCTCAATAATAAGCCTACTTACACCCAAGACGTGGAACTCTTGAGCAGAAGCTTTTGAGCGGAAAGGAACAAAGTGACATTTTTTCAATAACGATGTGTTGTAGATACTAATAACTTACCCTTTTCAGACTTTTCTGTAGGAGCTTCGATACCTCCTCTCTAAATCCCCAATAAACTAGCCAGAGTATCTCACTTTCATTTTAATCATTGTCATCCTCCAAACGTGTGTAAATTACACGGACCAAATTCTCTAGAAGGGTTTTCTTTCTTCAGAGAAAATCTAGAAAATGATTTTCCATAGAAGAATCGGCAGCTTTGTAAAGTACGGCAGACTCGGGCAAAGATATTAATAGTCGGGGTAAGCAGTTTCCTTTTTCAAGATGATCGTAAAACAAATCAAAAATGCTTTTTGACGGTGGATAAAACAGCACTTACATGATACATGTAGGTATATACGACATTGACCAAAGTCAGGTTTACAGAGATATTCTAATACAAGTAGGTACGTACATATACACCTTTTCTTTTTTTAAAAATAATAATAATCCAGCTTAAAGCTCAACTAGGTTGTTCTGTACACACATTGATAATATGAGCATTATGTGCGGCAGTACTGTAGTAGTGGAAGACGAGAAAAAAAAGATGAACCAAGTTGTGCTCTTCAGTTCTCTTGTGGTGACAAGTGGTTGTTGTGTAGTAGTGGTAAACACTTGACAGGAAAAGAGAGAGAGAGAAAAGCACACAAAAAACAGCAAGAAAAAAATAATAAAACGGAAACTTCAAAAACATTTAGCCAGGCAACGACTGTACAGTATAGTAGTAGTACTTGGACAGAGGTACTTATTTGCATGTAAAATACTTCCTGGTAGGCATGCTGGCTAAATGCCCTTCAACAGCAGTAGTGCAAAGGGTATTATGGAGGGTACTCACTTCCCTTGATGTACATCATCACCAGAGCCGTACTCCACCAGCAGCAGCAGCAGCAGCACTACCTCACCGTCATTATTATGCTGATGATGAAGATTAGTACACAAGTTCATCCACTGGATTACATTAGCCTTGCCTGCTTGTGATGATGATATTATGATACGGAGGAGATGATGATGGAGTTGTGTAGGTGGTGCTTTGGATGTGATGTAATAATACGTTTTCTATGAGGGTGAGCAAGAGTGTGGAACAAGTATGTAATATGATGAGCTTCTCACTTTTCTCCCTCGCCCAGTGTATTTTTTTTGGTGCGGAGAGAGAAGAGCACACCAACAACAATAATAATGATGGTGATAATAATAATAATAATAATACTCGAGCAGCTTTCCGAAAAACAAATCTCAGCGAGTTTCACTTTCTTTTTTCACACACACCGCTTTCGTAGCCTGTGGGAAAGTTGATGAAAGTACGGCACAAGCTGTGTAGTAGATAGGTGCACCACACCGTTCGCCTCACAAATAGCCGAGAGTAGGCTCAACGCTTGTATGTTCTACTGCATTGTAATAATGTATAAAACCATACATAATAATGCTTGGTCAAACCTGGTGAATACTGTGAGCTTTTACACTGCTGCTGCTGCTGCTTGCTACACTACCACATATCATCATCATGCATGTCAACATGTCAAAAACTCTTCAAACTTTCACTTGAGTATATACACATTTTTTTATCAAGGCGCTTACTACTACTACTACTTGCCTTTGCCTTTTCACCTTTTTATTTCTATTTTTCTCTCTTTCTCTGTCTTGTTTTCACTTTCCTCCTTTTCTCGTCATCATCATCATCATCGTTTTCTTCTTTTTCGTCTTCACCACCACCACCACCATCTCGTTTCATGTGATAATGACGTGGATGGATGAGTTGAAAATGAATTGAGAGAAGAGAAATGGTGACTACTCTCTAGTGTTTTAAAACGACTACTGTGTAGTCTTCTTCTTCTCAAAAAAAGAAAGAAAGAAATAAAGCTACCGAGTCTTTCTCCCGATTTTCTCTACTTTATAATGTTTATGTATTATTTTTTCACTTTTTCTCCTACTTTTTTTGCTACTGCTGTATACACAGTATATTTATTTAAAGCACGTGACATTTCCTCTCCTGTTTCCTTTTTTATATGGTTTTCTTCCTCCTGTCGTGCCATTATTCTCTACACATTTTCTTTTTCACGTTACCCTCTTTCTTTCCACACACACACACATATTTTTTTCACATTGTACATACATGCATGCTTTCACTATTTTCTCTGCTAGTGTTGCGTGTGTACAGCTTGCTAACGAGCTCATAGGCTGGTGTAATTCACCACACTGGCATTGCTTACACTGTATTTATATAAGTAAGCACTTGTGAGTCTCCGCATGTGTGTGTAGTGTTGACCCAAAGAGGGAAAGCTGTGAAAATATTGACTTTTATCAGATATATGAGTATACTGTGGTATATATATATATATATGAAGATTGTATGTATAGTAGAAATGGTCTAAATACTGATTTTTTTTCTCTTTGCTTTTTTTCAGCTGGTGTCTGGATTTTGCCGGGATTTGTTTCTTTTCTACCCATTTTCGGAGGATTTTATGCTACCAGTGAAAGTCAAGAGAAGAATGAGGTGAGTAAATATTCTTTCTTTCTCTCTCTCTCTCTCTCTCTCTCTCTTACACTGTAAGGAAATAGACATAGACCGTCTTGGAAAAAATAAAAGAGAAAGGTGGAAGGAGGGAAGAGGGAGGGAGAAAGAAGGAAAGAAAGAAAAGAAAAAAGACAAAACTAGGAACTCGTTCAAGTTTTATCGTTCGTAGAATTTGTAATTGTCTCACTGGGTTTTTGTGTTGTGAAGGCATTCATGTGTATGAGCCCTTCCTAGTCTTCCCTGTTTTTTTGTCATCATCATACACATAATACATGTGGGCATAATATTTCTTGTGATATCATCATACCCCCTTCTTCTATCATTGTTATCATTTCCCCCTTTCTTCTTTTTTTTGTCAAGTTACCTGGTAAAAAAGGTATTGTAGGTATGCCTACAGTGCACCTTTACTCGGTTTCGTGTTAAAAATGCTGTGCACACACGCGACATTTATATTACAAGATAAAAGTTGCTAAAATACACTTTTACTTTTTTCTTCTTCCAAGTTCAAACTTATCCTTAGAAAAAGTGCACTTCTCTGCAGCATACATAAATACAACAAGGCAGGGGGAAAAAGGTAAAAAATAAAAAATAAAATAAATTTTTTTTTATATTCTGCTGACGATGATGATCATCACAAGTTCACTAGAAAAGAAAATGCTTTTCACGCTCTGGTGAGAATTTGCAAAATGGAAAAAACGTTATTATTACTAAATGTTATATCATCACTCAGGAAAAAAAGTATATTTTTTATAGAAAAAAAACAAAATGAACTTTTATTCTACATTAATGGAGTTTGGGAAAAAGAAACAAATTTTCCCACTCTAAAAAAATCTGATTAACTTACGTAAAGAAACCAAAAGCAATTTATATTTATATGCATATATATTTTTTTTGTTTACGCCACAGCAACAATATAAGGATAACCTTGTAATGTGAGTTTGATTGGTTTCAAGGAAAAGCAAAGAGAAAAGCAAACTTTTCTCTTTAGACAACAGGTTCATTCCCCTGCACTCACCACAAACACAGCCAACCAACCAACCAACCAGTCAATTTTATTTTTCGCAGAAATCATCTTATTAATATTCCTCATACATTTTGCTCTTTTGAATTAATCAGAAGTCGTTATGGGATAAAGAATACCTGGAAACGGATAATGTGGAATGGAAAGCTTTATTGAGTTCTTTTTTTTTAAATATATATTTTTTTGAAAATAAAATAAAATAACGAGGCGTAACTATTCCACTATTTTCTCCTTTTGCAATCACTCATCCGATGGAAGCTATATAGCGGTGGTGTTGGTGAATTTCATTTGCATAAATAGGTAATTTAGTCAAAAATAGTTTCCTCGATGGAAACTACATAATAGCAGAGTAGTAGTAGTGAACGCACGTTAACGATGCTGAGATTAAAGTACACGTATAAACTCTACAAACAAAAATGTTGTACAGGTACCTACACATATACGTATAGTAAGTTGTTTATGAATGCAATGCATTATTATGCCTTCCGCTATAGAATTATTGAATCAGAGCGTGCACCTTTTTTGTGTCTAATATACCTATACACATACGCATAGGTAGGCAGTTTTTTTTTGGGGGGGAAGCCTGTCGAACAAAAAAAAGGATATAGGTTATGGTGGAAAAAAAGCGGAAATGCTTACAACAAAATTACAGCAATAAAACATGGAATGATTGACGATTCCGTGTTTTATGTCACATAAATTCGCCATCTTTTTTTGCGTGCTCTATTTTCTCTCTATTTTCTATTTCACCGTAGAGACAAGCGCAAGCGAAAGTTAAAAGGTATTTAGGTAGATTTATTATTATTATTATTATTTTTTGCTGAATCACTGCCATTCTAATCCAGTGATTGAGAGAAATGTACATTTTTTTCTTTTTCTTTCTTATGCAATGGCTCAAGTAATGGAATAAATTGTAATAATTGGAATTATTAACGACTGTATCATCAGTATTACCGTATACATTGTATGCATGTCTACACACACACAGAAACATATACATATGCACATGTATGTACCTCCTCTTTGTAATAAATTTCACGTGGTCATAAAACTAGCAAGTTATTACGACAAGTAAACTTGTGAAAATGAAAGATTCATGTCTGCGTTAAAATATCAAATTTCAAGTATCCTCTTGTCTTTCTTGTACAGAGACAGACAGACGGAGAGAGAGAGAGAGCACAACGTATTTACGTACAGACAAGTTTATAGAAACACCTGTTTTCACACACAACTCTTGTCCAGTCAAGTACTCTTTCTCTCTCTCTCTCTCTCTCAGACGAGACATGCTCTACAAAATGCTTCCATGAATACAAAAGGGCTGCTGCTGCTGCACGTGTGCAAAATACATATTATACGCAGGCATCTATATCCATGCACCTCTCTGTATTATTTCTATCGTATTTAGTTTGAGCTGCTGAATTTAATGTAATAATATGAAACAAAGTTTTCTCCTTTGGAATGCACACCAGAAAAACTAATATGATACAAATATATATACATACATACATACATATATATAGATATATATGCTAGTCATAACATTGTGATAAATACAGCGTGTATGTCGTGTCCAAGTGCTAGAATAACAATGTTTTCTTGTTAGTAGTTAGAACATTAAATTACTTTTCCGTCCTTCAACTCATCATAATGGGAAAGAAATGGTCTCACTCTCTTTTTTTATTTCACACGCACACAATCAAATTCAACTTGTTTATTTATTTTTTTCTTTCTCTCTCTCTCTCTTTCTCTTTCAATGTTGTGAGGAGCAGTGTGTTACATGTGTAATACAAGAGTGCTATAAAGCCCATTACATGCAACACCGACTCAACGATAGCAGCAACAGCAACATTCGGCGGTAACGGCAACAAGCATGCTTTTACATGTTTTCCTTATGGAAAAGCAAAACGAAAAAATGCAAGGAAAAACTACTATTTTGATAATATATGTATATGTATATATAGATATGTATATATATACATATATATATATATTTGCCTTCCTCTTTTACTTTTTTATACATATATATTATTCAATAAGAATAATGGTTAAAAAAATGTACGTGATGGTACGGCACCTTTTTCCCCTACCTTTTTTCCTTTGCTTGGTTTCTTCCTGCCCAGTTGTTATAATAAGTATGTTTTCTTCTGTCCGCTGAGAATTTGCATGCTTCTTCGATAGAAATGAATAATGTATGTGCGCATACATTTTTACATGTGTATATTTTTAATGCATAGAAAAAAAACTTTGAAAATAAAAGTATTTTGAAACGAGTAATCCAACACTTGAAGGAATAATATAATGATGATGCTGATGATGATGAATTCGTTAGAAAAAAAACATGCTTAAAAAAGATAATGATGTTTTATGAAATAAACGTGTGGTTTAAAGGAAATACGGAGAATGAAAATAAATATGAAACGTATAGTCTCAGATATTTTTTTATACAGAAAACAAATTAAACTTTCATTAAAAAATAGTTTGGCATGTTTAATTCGGTTAATGGAGGATTTATTCCATTTTTCGTATTACTACTACTTCTACTCCTTTTTGCTCTTATGTTGTTTTCCATTGTCTATGACGTTGTTAACGCCGCTATATCCAGGAAAGTTTCTTTTCGTTTGCAGCTCTGTGCGTTGAGCCTAGACAAGGTAACACCTGCATCAACCACACACACACACACACACATTTGTATATACATATTTTTTAAAAAGAAATTTACCTTCATGCAAATACGTTTTTGAGCAACATGGCAAACATAATATTGTTCTTTTTTTTCTTCCAACGAAACAGTTTTTTCTCGCATGACAGCGCTACGCAAAAAAACAAGATGATGGGTGTTGGTAAAATATTACATATTAACGAGCGCCTGTATCTTCTTATCACAAATAGTTTTTGTTTGTACCATGCATTTTATATATGTACGTACATACTCTACCACAAGCAAGTTCATGTTATCAGCAAACCAGTGTTGGTAAAACATTACATATTAACGAGCGCCTGTATCTTCTTATCACAAATAGTTTTTGTTTGTACCATGCATTTTATATATGTACGTACATACTCTACCACAAGCAAGTTCATGTTATCAGCAAACCAAAAAAAAAATAGTTTGGAAAACACTGACAACTTTTAACAAAAAAAATGTACATATGTAGCACGCTCGTGTTTATAAGGTTGTGCAGCATTTCCACTATAGTAGTGGAAGGTGTATAGAGCTTGAGGATAGCTTGAAATGTTTTTGTTGGCTTTACAAATGTCTTTTCATTTATTTAACAGTGGTGTGTGTCATGGATACTTTGTTTAAAACTAGGTATACAATTACCTATAAAACAAACAAACGGCTAAAATATGCACTGGCCCATTGTATTGAAAAAAGGTATCATCATCATCTGCGTATCATCTACCTCTGTATTTACTACTGTTCATCATCATTACTCATAAATATATACAATGCAAAACTTTTGTTTCAATTTGTTCTACACACAAAACTGTAATAATGTCGATGAAAGGATAAGTAAATATATGCCTAGCTACATACATACATACATACATATGTACATGCACATACACTACAAAAAACCCAGTAAGATAATTATTACAACTATCGTCATTATTTATTTTAGGTTTAGCCACCCTGTGTAATATTAACTAAAAATGTGTGTGTTCTTTTGACTTTTTGTTCACCTCTACGTTTCTTTGTGGCCGGGCTGGACGGAAAACTGTGTGCACATAAAATGCACCCCACGCTTCAGACGATGAATGCGAATCAATGCTCGTTTGAGGTGAACAGGACATATGCCGTTGTCTCGTCAACAATTTCCTTTTGGTTGCCGGCTGTAGTGATGATCATCACCTATTGGAGAATTTACGTGGAGGCCACAAAACAGGAACAACATGTTTACAGGTAAGCACATACACATACGTAACATTTCCATATTATGTTGTGTTTTTTCTTGCAACAGCAGCATATTATGAATGTATTTTCACATCTCATGAAAAACATGAAATTGTCATCATCAACAACACCCAGCCTCTTTGTCATCGTCAATTTTATGCATACCGAGGAAAGGTCTTGTGCGAAACTGTGAAAGTCAGACACTGCAAAAAATATTCACTGTTGCTTGTTGTATCGTCATAGTATAATGTACTACTGCTATAGTACTATTCATCTACGTCTGGAAATTTATACCTAATAAGTATGTACCCCTTACTTTGAAGTGTCTTTCCTGATCATAACAAACCTCAGCTTCATTTCGACACAAACCGTCTATTGAATCTGTCAGAGGTGTAGTAGTAGCAGCAGTAGTAGTAGTATTACGGCGTGAATGCAATAAAAATGGGGTGACACTGTGTTGCTTAGAATTTGTTTTTTTAAAATATATATTTCTTCTCCGAATTTCCGTTTTGATCATTTCTACCAAGCAGAATGAGTTTTTCTCTTGCAAAAATATTTTGATAAATATTCCACTTCAGTTCAAGTGTACAATAAAAGGAAACTGACGTATACGCCAAAAAGTAAAAGGAAATGACTGCGCTAAAAATAAATCCAAATGGTTAGCAATAAAGAGTATACAGCACAGAGAGTTTG
>JAHZMT010003959.1:0-14549 GCA_027743785.1 Sinhomidia bicolor
ATACAAGCAAGGATAATATGCATAGGTATAATTTATATGTTTGTATTGTAGGTAAGTATGTATATTATGATACACTTGAAAAATTCATAAGAAAATGCTCCAGGATAAGAAAACTATATACATTATGTATGTATTTAAGTATAATATAATGATGACGAAGAGCAGGAAGCAACGAAAAGAAAAGTACATAATATTAGAAATTTTCCCTCAACAACTATTAGGGAAATATATATAGAACATGCTGAAAGATATATTGTATATATAATATGCTGAGATGACGATGTGTTTTTCTGTTATATGTATGCCGAGAAAAGGAACAAGATACAAAAAGGAAAGAGAGCGCACATACCTCATTTCCGTCCGCGTTATTCGAATAGGAAGCGCAGTCATCGCATACTTTTAAGCCACATTCAGTACATTCCCGAAAGTACTCATCGGGCTTCATTGCTTTCACACAGACTCGACATCGCCCCGCATCACCAGGTCTCCTGTTGAAGAAGAAATACAGAAAAAAATGAAGGCATGATGAAGAAAAGCGTGAAGAGGCTATAAAAAATAAAATTGTTAAAATGTTTAGAGAAAGAAGAAAGAAAAGAGAAAGAGAGAGAAAAAATGGATGCTTTATAACCGCATGTATTGTTATTAGTGTAATAATGATATGGCATATAGGTATAAAAAGTGTGCAGTAGGCGGTACATGTATATTATGCACAGTAAAATGGTTACGGGGTGTGTAGTTGGTTGGGGAAGAATAAGAAGAAGAGTTGACTAGTCGTCATGTAAAGTGAATGAAGTTGGTGGTGGAGTCTATATAGCTTGTATAGTAGTAATTCAATTTAAATGTAATTTGATTTATGCTCACTTCATCAGTACAACGATTCCGTCAAAAAAGGTGATTTGCCAAGAGGCAGTGGTGGAACAAGAAGAAAAAAAGAGAAATGTAACAAAAAGAAGCAAGTTGCGACGAATGAGAAATATGCGAACTGTCAGCTATAGCTTTCGAGAATGATGGAAATGAAGCAAATAAAGAAGAAAAATGAAGTGGAGGAAAGTTTAGCACAATGATGCAGTCACCAGAAGGCTTTTAAAAGATATTTAAATAATATTATACAAGTAAATGGGAGATGTGTAGATGCGCAGCAGGTATAATAATATGATACGTTCAAAATATCATATACATAACTCACTTTGCATTTGTGTTGTGAAACCTGTGCTGGAATAAAAGAAGTTCTGTAATATTTTCTTCATAGATTTCTTAGTATAAATATGATGATGATGATGGTGATACATATAAACATCATGATTGATATAAGCAAAATTTCCTGTTGCTTTTTCCATGAGGAAATATAGAATTTCTTTTACATGAATAATAAAATACGTAAATGGATTAAAAAAGTACGCACTCATTTTATACGTGGTAATTTAGCGCGAGTAATTTTTTTTCTAGTAGTGTGCCTTGCATTGCGTACTGTCAACAGTAAATAATATTCTAATTTCTGTAGGTATTATATTTTAAAAATCTGCAAACCAACGTATAAGTAAACGTCGATATCTAACGAGATTCCAAGAAGTGGAAAATGTTACAACTAATTTAGTACGTTTAATTAGTTTACTTTTTCCAGTTCGAGAGTAAAATGACTAGATGTGGTACAAATTCTTTAGAATACTGACAACTGTGAATTGAACTGCTGGATACTGATCTTAGTTTCGAAATAAAAAATTAGTAATTTTTGAGGAGGTATAATTAAGTTTGTTATGTTTCTAGTAATTATTATCTGTAAAAAACATCAATTTACTGAATATTGATAAAGTTTAAAAGTTATTTTAACAAGATAAAATTGGAATACATATGTATGTAGATATGTTATAAGTTATGGAAAAGTTAATATTCGTAATATTGTGTAAATTACAACAAATACGCGTACACTTCAAATATTGGGCATACAAAACTTTCCTGTTTTTACAAAATCTGTCTATACTCTAATAGAAAAAGTAGCAAACTTTTTAACATACTTAAGTGGGTCCTAGAATAATGCACCGAAGAATCAAAATGTTTTAAACTGTCGAAGGTGGGGTGTGACTAGAAAAGCTTTTGATAAGTTCTAGATATAACGCTCAACATTTAATGTATAATGTTTAACGTATGTACATAAATAATTTAGTGGCCCAATTTACCGTTAAATTTTAACGGTTTCAGATACGGACAATTTTCAAAATTACTCCAGGGCCAGCTTTCCACTGGTAAAAACAAAATTTGAATATCTGCTGTAGGCTTTGAGTTATCGTGTTGACAGACGGATAGACACCGACATTCAAATAAAGTAGCTACAATGCTTCAAAACTTAATAATTTTTAAAAAATCTTTAAAATATTTTGGAAGGTTCTAAAAAATTCTTTATTTTTTATACCAAAACATTTTTTAAAAATAAAATTGTGCAAAATATTGCACGCAAAATTTTAATATTGCAGTCCAATAAACTGCTCATTCGATATTGTACCGTTCGGCCGAGAAACTGCAAAAATATATTCTTCGCTACAGTATTTTTTTCTGGATTTTTTTCCAGTATCAACTTGTTCAAACCCAATTTTACCTTTCTACCGTTTTCCTCAGCACTCAAGTAAAAGTAACATATACGAACGAATGAGCGAAAAAGGGAAGCAAAAGTGAAAGAAAAACTTGACTCTCACTCTCGCTCTTATACTGGTTGAAAGTGTCAATCCAACCGTAAACTATTTTTTTTTGCTTTTTTTACGACGAAGCGATGGATGAGGGTGATGCTACTGTTAGATGGGTTTGGAAAGTGGAGATAGATGATCATGATGATGAACATCAGAACAGACAATTCTACTTTTTTACTCAAGCCCAAACGACAGTAAATATGTGATCTCTCACTCATTCTTGCTTCTCCTTCCTCTCTTCCTCAGCTTCGTAAAAAATTGTAATACATACATACATTCTCAAACTTGGCTTACTTTCCTTTTCTTTCTTTTTTCAAAGCAAAGTAATAGCTCGCAGAGAGTAGAGGAGTACTTACTTTTTTACGAGTCAGTAGTACACTTTACCTGAAGAAATGGGATTTAAACGGACCAAGTTTTTCTCTCTTCTCTTTTTTCCAAATAAAAAAACAAAATTTCCATGTCTGTTTGAGACATGATGCATGCATACGTAACTCAATAGCTGAGAAACGATGATGACTTGGTGCTACCTGCATATTTATAGCACATAGTTTTTTACGTCATACTACGTGAAGTATGTTTTTAGAATATATGCCAAAATCAAGCTCAGCTAAACTGTCACTTTCTCAAGTTAGTTAGATATAGGTACACATGAGTGTATATGTACAGTTTTTGGTAGTGGCATGGATAAAAAAAATTCTGTGACGATATCATCAACACTTCTCAACTCAACAACGGCACAAGGCCATTCCATTTGCTGACGGTATGGTGTAGTGTGCAATGCGATGCTAGTGTTTTTATTCGAAACGTTTTTTATAGTCCTCTTTGCTATTTTACAGAGATTACTTATTGCTTTTCTTTCAAATAAAAAAGGAATCTGTTTTCCAAACAGCAAATCCAATGAATAGAATAAGATTACAACGGAGAGAGAGAGAGAAAGTGTGAGGGAGAAAAGTAAAGTGAAGCAAGTCAAGTGAAAAACGGTTCGTTTACTTTTTCTATAGATATTGATTGTTCCTCTATTACAGCAGTATAGAGTTTTTTCTGAAAACCTATCTTTCTTGCCATGTCGTAAAATATGCAATGTAATGTGAATGTCTTGTTGTATGTAGTACTGTTGAGCATTTGAAAAGCAAAAAAAACATCTCACGTGTAGTTTTTCGCCTTTCTTATTTTTCAATAATCGTTTCTTCTAGAGAAATGGAATGGAATGCATAATAAAAATGTGGTCTGTTTGTTTGTTACGTTACCTTGCTGTATTTTTTGTGTGTATGGTGTTATATGTATGTATGGTTGTGCTTCTGCTTGACTGTCAGGTGAAAATGAATGTTGGCTTTTCTACCTATATCTACCTGCCCACTCTAAGTTTTTTTTTGAAACGCACACACTATGCATACCTATATACAGCTTGTTCAATGATCAGAGTGTGAGAAAAAAAGTAAGTAGAGCAGAGCGAGAGTCAACAAGAAGGACAAGCTTGAAAGCAGAGAGAAATTGCAAAAAAGCTGTGTTTGTGTAAAAAGGGAAAATTGTAAATAGATTGGATACACACATTTTGTCTATCTTTCTTTCTTTCTCTCCCTTTCTAAACTTTCCATCTTCTTTATAGAGACAACTCTCTGGCAAACAAAAAATACATATTGCTCTGCAGAGAAAAAATCCGAAAAAAAGAAAGATTGCATTTTTACACCAACCAACTGCTTTTATGATTATTATTGCACTACACATACACTACAGGATTGTCACCTATCAAGATCACCATATGTTTAAGAGAAAAAAATCAAAATGGTATGTAATATGTTGTTTGTAAGTATGTTTGTTTTTACTTTCTCTACAAAAAGGAAGTAGTACTATATATATACTTCCTCTGGAGAAAGTAATAAAATTTTATGCAGTGTAAAATGAAACAGTATGAGAAAAAACAGCAAAAACGTTCTTGTTCATTTCCTTCTTGTTCATCCGTTGTGAAAAAAGGAAAGTAAAAAATTATTGTTGTTTCTTTTCTTTCTTCTTCTTTTTATTTATTTACAAATTGAATGTTTGTTGCGTAAGCTATCTACAAGACTCGTTTTCGTAAACTGTAAACTACAAAGTATACCTAAATATCTGTTTGACTTATTGCTAAATTTCTATTGGTTTAATATACAAGTTAAAGTTAACGTAGTTCTAATAAAGTAGAAAAATATCGTTTTAAGCTAACTGGTAATAATATTAGCGTATAAAGTTTATGAACATAGAAAAAAAACAGAAAATAGGATTGTTGTTGTTGATTACGATGATGGTGTTGATCCAACCATGTTCGATGAAAAGTGTGTATACGTTAATGTATTTTTAAAGCGAGTTGTTGAAGGCAGTGCAGAGCAGCTGGCGGGTTGTCTGGCTTGACTGACTAAATGAGGTAAGCGAAAAATAGTGATAATAAATTGTACTACATGTCTTCTTCCTTCCTTTTTTCTACTAACAGGCTGGAGCAGCCACTCCCATTGAGACAACATCAGCCCTGGACACTTTTCCAGTTTTATTTTTCGGTAGCATTGGAACAATGAAAACACCTCCGCGGAGTTTCTTGTATGCAGCTACTTTTCCTGTTTTTGAATAACAAACGAATTTATAAGTATTTTATGAAGAGAGGGAGGGATAAATTGTGTAGTAATTCAAGCACTTCACATGACACAAAAATAATTAAGAGTTTATGCGTCATGTTGAATATGTACGGCTTTCTGAGTTGAGGGACTGTATTACTCACCATCAACGAAAGATCGAATCTCTTCCGGTGTGGTTTGAACACCATGTTTGAGCACAACGTAAGCTCTTGGAATACGGTCACCACCGTCTGGATCGTGTACTCCAATAACAACAGCCTCCTCAACGGCCGGGTGTTGTAGGGTAATCTCTTCAATTTCCGCTGGAGAGATCTGTCATCACCAAAAGAAAATATTTTTTTATGTAGAAACCGCAATGCAGAGATTCTTTCCACAAATTCAAGTATAGTGGAGAAATACGGGATGAGAGAGGTTCTTGTGTGTTAACTTACATGACAGTTGAAGTACTTGAAAGTTTCCTTGATCCTATCAACCACATACACGAAGCCGTTCTGGTCATAGTATCCCAGATCGCCCGTTTTCATCCAGCCGTCCTTAAATAGGTTATTGCTCTCTTGGCTACCTTTCCAGTAGCCTGAACACAGAATGGGGCTACTCACTACAATTTCTCCCTGTTGATTGGGGCCAACTGCGCGGCCAGTATCCAAATCTAGCACCTTGAGTCTAGTATTTGGATATAGCTTTCCGCAGCTCAGTGGTGGGATATTGGGCATCATTTTGTACCCTTCACGGAGACCACTCAGGTCAATTGTTGTAGTGAGGGCGGCGCACTCCGTCATTCCGTAACCGTTAAAGCAGCATCTGGCATTTGGCAAGGTCATCATGTTCTTGAAAAACTTTTCAGTGATTACCATTCCTCCTGTAATGATGACTTCCAAGGAGGAGCGATCATAGTTTACTGCTTCTGGATCAGTAGCGAGTAAAGCAAGGAATGTGGCAAAACCAAAGGCCAACTCTGGCTTGTATGTGTCCACTGCCTCGAATATGTTTAGTTTGGTGATCTCATGCATCATGACAGACCAAACGCCTGCTTTTAAGTTACGAATGGGAAATAGCATGCCCAACACATGAGTACAACGAAGAGCCAACATGGCAGGCTTCTCGTTGAATGGGATGTTGCTCGTTCCAATGGTGAAGGCAAGTACTTGAAGATTAGTATAGACAGCGCCTTTGCTCTTGCCCGTGGTTCCACTGGTGCACAGAATAAGAAGGGGATCGTCCAAATCGCTCTCCTCCAAAATATTTTCTGGGCATTCTAAGATAGCAGAGGAAAAAACAAGAGAACTGTTTAAGATTGCCATTGACATTAACATATTATAATGGAGAAGATCAAAAAGGACAGATAAAGTAGCAATATTTTTTGTCTCCAGTACCTGAGCCATCATCAAGAAAAATGTCGTCAACGTTTGTGGTGTTATCTAAAAGTGTGTCATCATCTTCCTTCTCAACTTGTCCTTCCTTGACAAACACAATGATTTCAACTGGCCACTCAGCCTCTGCAGCAGCTTCTTTTGCGTGAGCAACCGAGCAAGGATCGCAAAGAATCCATTTGACATGGGCATCTTGAATCCGAGTCAAGAGTGTGTCTGGCGTGTCCTCCGGATATGAGCTGTACATTATGCCACCATTACGCCAAACGCCGAGAGTAAAGCAAAATATTCTTGTCACGTCGGTAGTCATGTAGAGAACAACATCTCCTTTCCTCATCCCACGACGGTACATGGCACTAGCCACTGAGCGAGACATGGGATCAACGTCAGCAAAAGAAAGTGTTTCTCCTGTTATCGTATTTGTCTGGTGGTGATGGACAGGTAAAGAAAAGATGTTAGCTGTCACTCTTGATATTGAATGCACCGCCACTTTTATAAGCGATGTTGATTGCCATCATGTAATTTTCATATATAGCTTTTCTACACTTACCAGCCATCTTGTCCTTCCAAGCTCAATGTTTTCTTGGGCAGAATTTAAGAGATACTGACAGGCACTTAATGTTTCCAACTCTGGAATTGGAATTGATGGATAACTACTCTCTAAAATGGGTTCTTCAATGAATTCCGTCTGTTCTCCCATATTGGCAACCATTTTGACAGGTTATAAGTGATAGTGATATTTATCAACTAACGCAGCACTGTTAATTTATACTGTAAAATTATGTGTCGTTGAAAGACAAATGTTTTTTAATGATTTTTTTTCACTTTTTTTCGTGGAAATAAGTAAAACTTATTTTCATGAGTTGAAATTGGAAGCTGAAGTCCCAAACTGAACTGAAGCCTTCACCGTTGAACCGTCTTTTTATATATGAATGAAAAATGATCCTCGCCTTATCATTCCGAGGTAATTTTTTTGGGGGTTCCCGTGTTTGCATGTAAATGCCTACTTATATACAAATATTGATTGATTGAGCATTGGGAACATGCATATATAAGCAAATGAACCTTCGGTATGAAAATGAACATGAAGTTTTTTGAGATCATGATTAATTAAATTGGAAAACCCAGGCCAAGCAATGAAGAAGGAGGGTAATGACGATTATGACAGAATACATGGAGCAAGCAAACAAAAAAAGCAGTTGTGAAATTTAGAACAAGCATATAAAGAAACATGCGGAACCGGCAAGTACCTATATCCAGTCACCAGTTATAGGTGGATAACCATCTCAGCCAAACCAGACTCATTTTAAATATATTTATTACGTATTGATTTTTCATCATCGATTAAAAATGAAATTGACTGATGGAACGGAATATTGTTCAATGATCTTTCTCCAAAGGTACAATATTATGATTGCATGACCCTGTCCTCCTGTAATTAACTCTGCAACATACACATTGTACTCTGTACGCACACCTTGACTGAAATGTCGTAATCCTACCAAAATCCATTTTAAAAAGAAATTCCCACTCTATTCAAGTTATAATAATAATAATGACAATGACACACAAGTGTTCAGTTGAAGTTTTTCAGTGTTGGCTAACGCTTACTGTTATGGTTTATGTTGTAAGTTTGTACGATAATAGCATAATGTTCAATGAAAAATGTCTGAATGAACAACTGGGAAAATCCAAACTTACCGAAATTGCAATAAAGAAGCAATTATGTATAGGTACATATATTGACATTGAAGTAATAAATGAATGCATGTATCCAATCTTACATATATATACACTGTCCAGTTGTCCACCACCTATATTAATAGTTGGTTATATAATCAAAAGTGTACACTTAAAATACAATTTGGGATTTGGGGAATTACACGGGTAATGCAATAACAAAACGCCTGCAATCATAGCTATTGCTGCATTAAAGCCACTCTTTCACTGCGTGACATGAAGCCATCAAATCATCATAATCATCCACTAACACGATGATCGGCCTGTCCATAAAAATGAAAATGCTGCTATATTATACTCCTACTTACAACAGTGTGTTGTGGAACACCGCTGATAAAAAAAAGAAAAGCGAGATTATCGTTGTCACATAAGTGAACAATGTTATAAAAAGGTGTACATGTGTGTAATAAAGTTGATATATAATAATAATTTCCAATCAGTTTTTATCTTTTTTTCTGTACAACAAATGGTCGGTGTGGATTTCAAGCGAAATATGTATACACACACAAGTAAGTGCTTAAAAGCTTACTGCAAATTGACAGCTTATTGGCAATCGCCGCCGTATAATCATTGGGACAGTTTTGATCACCTGAATTGCCTCTCAATCTCAGTTTTTTTGGAACGACATGGTACAAAACCAGTTTTCAATTTTTTTTTGCGCACACGTGTGTATACATTATATACCATTGAGTGTGAGTGTAATTGTTTTTTTTATAAAGTAATGTATACAAAGCTCAGATAAGAGAGTTTCTTGTGTATGTTTTAAACGAAAGGAAACTAGGCCAAACCAGGACACCCACGCAGGCCAACATAATATGCTTATTGCTCCTCTGATAGTCTCCTTTCTTAAAACATCGGGTGATTTTGTATCTACGCTGCTGAATTCCAGAAAATTAGGTCAGAATTACAACTTCTCATCATGCCGTCATGAAAGTAGCAGCCGCATAATTCCCGTAAGTAAATATAAAAATGCAAAGTTGTTGTGAATCATAATATTGTTTGTTTTTCTTTATGAAAATACCGACAACAATCATGCCACCACCAGTAGCATTGACCATGCTCTATATAATATTTTATGGTGCAGTAGTAGTGGTGGTGGTATGGCGTGTTGTCCTATGCAATAAATGTAATTTATTTTTGTATTTGCTACTACTACAACAGGAGCAGAAGAGGAGCATTCCAAGGGAGAAACAATGACATTACTTTTTCAATGTTTTTATTTCGTTCCGTTCCTCCCACACGTACACTTGTTGCATTTTTGGTGAGCTTGAACTGATTTCTAAAGTGGGAATGTATGTGTACATATAAACAACTATATATGCATAGGCGTGTGTGCGTGTATAACATGGTAATACAGCACAGATTTTCTATTCATACACAAAGGAAAAGTAAACAAGACATTTTAACTTGTTACTTTTATCCATGCTCTTGCTTTGCCAACTCAACTTTTCCAGTTTTGGACAAAGCGAAAGCAGCAGTATAAATGGAAAATAATGGCGCCTGTCGTGTGAACTTATAGTAGTAGAGACAAAAGGAAATGTGTGGGTGGATCTTGTGCTCGGTGGTTTCTTGTTACTGGTGTAATGTTTACAGTTATTATACCACCATTTCTTGATGGTGTGTATTGTGTAATACTGTGTTTTATATGGAATATTTAGACTTATAAATGCGAACTTACACAATACTACCAACAAGCAATTGACACGAGAAAGTGATATTTGATGCCATTCCATTGTGTGGAAATCTTTTATTTAGTCATTGTTCTCTCTGACGCACTATTCTATTGAATTAATCCTGACCATGCACACAAAATATATGTGACAAGGTCATAAAAAAAAATTTGTACTTACGCAGCCTCCTGATTTTCCTTTTCTTCACTGTTGTTTGTCGCCTGAACATTTTGTTGACTGTCTGCGGTCGTGCTTTGTCCAAGGGCTTCGTTTGCTTGTTGGTCAGTGCCCATGGCCAGCAGGCCAGTTTGTTGGTAGCCAGCTCGAGTTTGTGTCAGTCGATTTGAAACAGACTCCTGGGCCTGTTGGAGCGTTTGTCTTAGTCGTCCTATAGCTCCACCACCACCGCCAGCCGAGGAGGCTGCCTGTGTTGTTGATGAAGGACCGGCTCCATATAACTGGTTGGCGTTCATGGCCTCCGTGTTGGACACCATCTGGAAATGAGAAAAGTTATAAAATGTATTGATAGGTAAATGCTATTAAATACTATCAATACTATATTTTTATCCATTTCAAATATTAAACGGAATGAAAATTAAATGTTTAAGCCAAGCTGTTGACTTCTTCAGGTTATATCCTAAGATGCTACATTTTTTTATCTTATCAAAGGATTTTGACGATTGTCTAGTAGACTACTATATCATCCCCACTACTTTTTGTTGTCCTTCTGATATTGCCAGCGGCTTAGGGATGTGATGATTGTACATTTTGTTGAAGAACTACCTATTAAACTTGTTTCAGGAAGACTGGCTCACTTTCTATTTGATTACATGCTGCTATTAACTGCTTCAGTGCAAACAGAAAAGCTAAAGGGAATATCTAAAACCTTTATCAAAAAAATCTCTTTTTTCTCTTCCCTCTCATTTTGATTGTCGAAAGCCCAGAGCATAGTTCTTAGCTAGATAAAAAACTTTCCAGCTTCACTTCTAATTTCTCCATACATCGCCTTCTTCAAGTTTGTACTTTATATACAAACCAAGTTCTTTTCTTTGCTGACCATTGCACTTAAACCGGACAGTATATATAAAAAGTACGTACTGTTTACGTCAGCAGTTTTACTTGACGCTCTTGAATCATTGGAAGAAAAGTCGCAGAAATAGACCACTTCTTGAAAACACAAGAGTTCTTCTCTGACTTTCCTTTCGGCAAAAAAAGTTGAATGCTGACATGAAGAAAGTGTGCTACCATTATTGTGGACTTTCATGATATCTATGTGAATAGAAAACGCATATATAGATATACCTACCTGATGAATTAAGCACCGTAATAATTGGAGCACTAAAAACTTGGCTCCCTATATGCACATTGCACATTCCCTTTAACTTTTTCCCCCTACTTTGCTTGCTAATGAAAGTTGAAAGGTTATGTTTGCTGTTGCAAAACTTTCCTGTGCTTTACCTTTTGCTTTTGTATGTTGGATTGTTTGATGTTATTTTAGCTTTTATCATGACAGTTACAATACTGAGCTGACTTGTGAGAAGAGAAAACTCGAAAGAAGAAGTGCCCTAAAGAAGCAGTGAAAATTGTATGCTTACATGGATGAAAAATGAGTGAGTGAGAAAGATGGACAGTGAAGAGGAAGAGAGAAGGACATCTCTACTACCTGAAAAGATTACGTTAGTACCATGAATGAATAGGGATATATAATGTACACAACGACTATAAAAGCAAACCCCTCCAATCCAAATTTGGCTGTTAAATAGTTTATGTAAGTTATGTGTGCTTATATAATGTAAAATAAATAAGTGCACTGGATGTTGTAGCAGTTGTTTGCAGTACGTAAAAATAGTTCTTACGCTGTGTGACAGCCTAACTTGACTACCTACATTCCTACGTTATAAATAAATTAAAATTCAAAGGAATAAAAAAGTAGATCGCAAGCACGTATACTTGCAAAAGTTGTATAATTGATAGAGTAAATGCTAAATATAGACCCAGTTATGAACTTTTGTTTGGAAACAAGCCATCTTCGTGATATTTGAGTGTTTGTCATCAAATTTTCATATAGCTAAAATTAGTACCTGAGAACAAGCTTTTGATGGGTTTATAAATCAGAAAAATCACGAACAAGTGCACTGACAAAAAAATTTATTATGCTTAGAAGACAGTAAATTTATATTCTATTCAGCTTACCTTTTTCATAAACGACATCACATTTGTTGGCAACATGTTTGCAGTTTTTTCACACAGTTGTGTGCAACAATTTTTTCTCGGCTAGCTTTCTCTGAATTAAATTGATGGATCGGATGGAAAGGAGGAAGTTGTCGTTATAAATACTTCTAGTCCACTCTCAGGAATTCGCTGTGTATTTGCGTGACGGTGAGCACAGGGAATAATTTATTTGCGTATTTGACGTGTTTACTTATAATTTATAGACTTGTTGTTTTTATGGAGTTGCAAAGTGCGATGAAGTTAATGATGGTGGATACGAGTTGTTTTGGGATAAACTCTGGTATCAGATTTGCCACAACCAGTTAGTGTAAAAGTCCATTGCCTTGCTTCTGATATTGAAATCTGCAAAAAAAATTCAGACAAAACGAACAAATTTAGTATAAATGTTAACAATATTCGCAATAATCACAATGCAAATTAAATACATTAAACATGTGTTTTCCAAAATCCTTTTCTATCATCGTCCTATGTATTAAAAACACTACAATTTTCAATAGGCTTTTGCAAAGCTGTGTACAAAAGACAACTGTAACTGACAGTATAAATGGAACAATGGAACAAACGTTTGAAGACAATGATTTCCACCGTCTTATTTTTTTATATAGAAGCATTTTACTTGACCTTCATGTCGAGGTCATTTCTGTCCCCAAATGTTAGCAATTTGCAATTAAGCTCTGCTTAAAATAGAAAGTAATGTGGTACGCAACATGTTGCATCGTTTAGAGGAAAAACAACACAAATTAAATACATTAAACATGTGTTTTCCAAAATCCTTTTCTATCATCGTCCTATGTATTAAAAACACTACAATTTTCAATAGGCTTTTGCAAAGCTGTACAAAAGACAACTGTAACTGACAGTATAAATGGAACCTCTGAAGACAATGATTTCCACTGTCTTATTTTTTATATAGAAGCATTTTACTTGACCTTCATGTCGAGGTCATTTCTGTCCCCAAATGTAAGCAATTTGCAATTAAGCTCTGCTTAAAATAGAAAGTAATGTGGTACGCAACATGTTGCATCGTTTAGAGGAAAAACAACCGAGTAAAATTTTACTACCATTCTTTTTAGCATTCTATTTTCATACTTTTTTTCACTACAACGGGTATATCCGCCTGCCCAAAATTTGTACCAAAGGAGAACAAGATAACAATATTAAAGAGCAGTAAATAGATGGCTGAAGATTTGTTAATGACGGGACTTAAGTGAAAAAGTCAGCTACGATAACCATCACTTTTGTCTTCTTGTCACAATAAGTTTTCTGTACGCTTTTACTGTGCAGTATCCCGTTGGGTTCTCTCTCTCTCTCTCCTTCCCTATCCAAATGAATCTTTAACGTGATCAAATCGGCGAGATAGAACGTTTTTAGATTGCTAACTATATTACCGTATTCACACAATTACCATTATCATCATGATGATCAAAAGTGGATCCCTTTCTTTTCACTGTTGAATATAAACAGCGTAGGAGTAATAAAGTTTTTTTCTTGTTCTGAGCGCACTCGCTACTACTTCTACTACTCTATTCCATCCAACTTGAACAAAAGTAATGCATTATTTCTTCAAATGATTCCATGGACTAAGTTTATGGGCTATTTGGGGAACATAAAGCGTATATCTTTTTCCAGCGCTGGTGTGTAGTAGAGGTGATGGTATACCGTATCCGAATAGGATAGCTCAGAAGCCGTCCGTACCAATCCAACCGACCACCCACCGCCACCATCATTTTTGAGTAAACATCTTGTGAATTTGGTGAACCGTTTATTCGTTTCCACTTTCACGAGAGATGATGATGGTAGTAGTGCCTGCCTTTTATATTGCTTGACTGACTTGAATTGGAAAGAGAAAGAAAGAAGAGAAAACTATTTACTTCAATGTCAGTCCGGCATACATAATACAAGCGAAAAGAATAAGGAGAACCACTCCATTCCATTCAAGTTGAAGGATCAATCCTACAGTACCCATCCTTTAGAAACGAATGATGATAATAATAATAATGCGAAGAAAACCAAAAGTAAGATAAGACAAGACGGTGGAAGAAGGAGAAATAGTGTAAGACGGCAAATAAAAAGTGGATAAAATTGTGGACGTGATGTGATCTCGTGACGGACACATCTCCTTTATCTTTCTTTATTGGAATGCATTTGTGAATGTGTAAGAGAACGTTCACGGCTCACCTTTTCTCAACAAGCCAATAAATAATGTTAGAGGGGATGAAGGAATTATTAGGATTGGTAATAAGAGATCCCACAAAAAAA
>JAHZMT010003960.1:0-12364 GCA_027743785.1 Sinhomidia bicolor
CACAGCTTGTAGTAGCCATCAGTGAAATAACATAATTTAGCAAAAAAAAAGAAAAGAAGTTCGGGAAGGTCAGTACTTGCGACACGGCTACTATATATACTTTTTGCTACCGTATTTTCTTGTGTTTAATTTTTATAGCCCCATTAAACTTCACACTTGTTCTACCTCTACAGAAGCATTGGCCCGGAGAAAAAATCGATATTTGGATAATGGATGGATGGCTGGATGGATGGACGGACGGACGGACGGATAGAAAAAAATATATTGGAGCAGAAAAAAACCCTTGAGAATTTGCAGACCATTTAGTAGTGTTATATTACAACAGTGTAAACAAAATAAGCCAAGTTTTTTAAATGTATATATGTCGTGTCATGCCTAAATGCTCAAACAACAGCGGCTACATACTTTTCCCCCCTTCTTTCCCGTTTTTTAACCACTTTGAGAATTTTCCCTTTGCTTTTTTTTACTTTGAAATAGAGAATGATATCTAACACAGTATACTTTACTGTCACCTTGAAACTATTTTTCGTATCCTATTTTTAGTAAGTATTTTATTCAACTTTACAAGGAATTTCTTAAGTCTTGTGCTAGTGGTGCAACGTAGTAGTAGTTAGCACACAAGCACCTCTGCCACTGCTTACTCTCCACTCGACTTACAAGCGAAAATGCGAGTCGGATAATATATAAAATGTATGAAATAAGGTACAATTAGCTGTACGGTTAATAAGTTAGCAGCTTAAAAACAATTTATAGTCTTACATGTAGGTACTTGTACACACAATTCACGTACATTTTTTATACACACTGATAATAACAATAATAGTAACAACAAACAAAACCACGTGTGATGGTGTCCCCACACAAGAGACACTTTTCCCGTAGTTTAGTTTTTTTACCTGAGAAGAAACCTAACTTGCGATTAAGAAGTAAGGAGTTTGCTTTTATTCAGCCATCTCTGCAAAAGAACAGGGCTTTTTTGCAATGCTCCTGTTGTAGTAGTAACCTACCTAATAAATACGACTGTGAACTTTTAAACTATAACTTATTTACTTGGTTTACCTTGAGTCTGTGTTTTTTTTAGGTATTTTGTTTTTCGGTCATAATTTGAATTCGAGATATGTGAATTCGGTCAAAATGGTTTCAAGATTTAAGTTTTCGAGATTATTTTTTCGAGATTTTGTCCGACCACGGTTTTTTTTACAGGAGAATGTGGAGAACGCATAATATCAGCCGTGGATAAAATAACTAACACTCTTTAATTGAGTTTCCAGCTTTTTTTTCTTCTTTTCTTTTCCTGCTTGTTTTGCTGTTACAAGCACGCACTAGCAATTCTTCACACTGTTTCGAAAATGCAAGAGAGTGGGTATTTGTCAGGAGTTAAAAAAAAGTAGTAGATGCCAATGCAATTGCTGTGCACGTTTTTATATATACTTTTATTTTGTATTTCTTTTCTATACCACGTTTGTTTACCGAGCCATGTATACGTTTTACCTGATAGAAACACGTTTACGCGTCACGTACCTTTTTTGTACTAAGAATAATATGTACTGTGAGAAGACATTCAAACAGTATACTTGTGGGAATTGATGTAGTTTTTTCCAAACAAAATAAATAATAACATACAAGGGCCTTCTTAGAACCTGTGATTATCAGAGAAAACTAGTAATTACTTGGGTATTGCTAATCTGTTATTTAAAAAAAGAAGAAAAAAAAAGAAAATGTTTTTTTACATCGCACTTTTGTGTTCCGCCGGCACAGTAACCCACTCACAATACCAGAAACAAAAAAAATGTATATATAATAATAATCTGCTTCAATAAAAGTTTCGCCGCTGTCGGCAATTTCTAGGTAAAAAGTATGGCGTCAATGTTCAAGGCTTAACAAACTATTAGGATATGTACAACATACCTGTACTGCATTCGTTGGTTCTTTCATTAAATTTTTTAAACAGGTGCAACGTACATACAAAACAAAGCTTGTTCAAACACTTGCGGACTAAACGCTTAGATGACATGTATTTTTTTAAATTGGCAATGCTTGTGCTGAAAGCACAGAGGCGATAGTCGCACATAACATTCATTCATTAATAAATTTATAAATATTTTTTTAAAACTAATTGGTCCAGTTTACCAGGCTCACGAGGGCTAACCCTTTGTTGTAAAGAGAGTTAAAGAGTAAAGTTATATTATTATAAATATTGTTATGGTTGCAAGCGATCAATGACAATCTGTCATTTATCAGCTTACTTTATAGAGATAGGTTGGGTTGTTATAGTATTGCTGTTTTTGCGCTGTCAGAATACATGGTATCTGATTTACACGACCTTACATAGAGTTTGTACCTAATGTCAGTACAGAAGATGATAATACAATTATTATATATTTACAAATATGTACAACGTAAAGTGACTTTGTCATGGACAATGTCAACTCTTTGTTTCTCACTGCTGCTGTTTTTTATGCATAGGTGCTTCCGCTCACTGGCGTATATATTTACAAATATTTTAGTATATAAATTAAAATTTTACTCTAAATTGTATTAGTTACAATAGCCATATTTTGTATTTACATAACATTGCTTCTTCAACTGCTTTCAACGAGTTTTAAGCAGTTCAGAAAGTTAGGATTGGATGAAAAAGTGAACAGTGGTGCTTACTGTTCAATGTTGGTACAGCGTAAATAAACTTGAATTTATGAAATTATATTTGTTCCTAAGTATTAACTATATACATGTATATCATTACCGAACGTGTTCAAAGAACAAATGTGTGTATTTCAAAACACACTTTCAACATATATTATAATTGTACATATATTATATATTTTTTTGTATTGTGATTACAACAAATCGAAAAATCCCTTATCAATTATAATACATTACATAAATAAGGTGTGTCCCTTTAATAGAGCACCGATCAAGCACTATGCAGTATCTCCAAATGGGTTTGATTGATTTCATTAATTTTAACACATACCTAATAATAAGTAACTAATGTTTGTACTACACACAAGGTTTCAAATGAATATGTGAATGTTTTTTGGAGGTATCTTCAATTGTATAGCTTTGTATAACTTTAATTGTATAACGACATTCAACTGGAAACAGCTACTTACTATGAAGGACAGCTAGGTAGATTTTAAACGCTAGAAAATTTTTAAATTCAATGAAACAGCGAATTACTTAAACATATATACTAGATTAGGATAAATTGTTACATTCCTGCCTCTCTAAACAACTAATGTTATTACAGATGCGTTATTTTGGGAGAGTTAAATTTTGACACTTACAAAAATTAATTTCATGAATGTCTGAATATTTCAGCAAAACCTGGAATGTATTATAGCATCATGAGTATTATGTAAAAAGAATAAACACGAAAAAATAAAACCGTTGCAATAATTTAAAAAATTGCGCACCGGTGCTCTATTAAAAGGACACAGTTTACATGCATTTAACCTGCTTGTTCTTAAGAAAATTTGTCGTCTCCATTATAGGATAGGGGGAAACGATGTCGTTCATTGTTGTTACTTTAAATATAATATATTTAAGCAAATTACATGTATATACATACTATATATATATTTATATACTCATATATTTTATAGATTAAAAGTGCCATTTTACAACATACGTATTCTGCGTACTTACCCACTGCCTTACTTTAATCCAACCCTCAAAAACTACTGGCTACTCAATTTCAAACAGTTTGGTTCCATTCGTTTGTTACAAAGCGCATTGAAAAAAATCAATTTTGTTTAGAAGTTATGACAAAAACATTTGAAAAAAATCTTTAAAAAAACAATAATATTGTTATCAGACAAAAACGTCAAAATTTCTCTTCAAATTACGTTTACTCAAAAGTATAAAATAAAAGTATTCCGAATATGTTGTTTTTATTTGTTTCAAAAAAATTACGGTTTTAACTAGTCAGTTGCCCCTTAATTTCCTCATTATTTCAAGTCGATATGTAGCCAGTCAAGTTTTTGCAAACCAACCCAATGTCATTGTAACAGTGCATGATGCAAAGTGTTGTCCATTATGATGTCACTCACATTATGCAAAATTTTCACAACCTATAACCATAAATGCCTTTCCTTGCCATTTCCTTTCTTATCTCTGCCCTTTCCTAAGTTTATTCCCTATTCTAACATCATTGTATTATGGTAGCATGTATTGCAAAAAAAATCATTAATTTTTCCAATCAACAGAACCTACCTAACACCTTGTTATTAACCGCCAGAATCAGCAGACAGAGTTGCCGTTATGCAACCCTGCCTTTCTCTTGCTGGGAAGCTTGTTAGTAGTGGCCCAGCCTTCTTCATACTCTCCGTCACCTTACCTGATTGTGCATTCAACATGCTCATGCTACCAATGCTAAAATAGGTAGTTTATATTTCAAGTGTTGGTAATATTTTCTTTTTTTTCGCAGTGGTGTGCCACTAAACAAGTTCATTTCGCAGTGAGGCATATAATATACCCAAAGGTCGTTTCAAGTACATTATGTACTCTACCAAAAACAAGAGCAAAGAAACTCACATTTGTTTATTAGCTCTTGTATGCAAAGTCGCCACACCACTTGCATATCTTCTAACCAACCATTTTCTTCACACAAAACGACTCGATAACCATAACACCAGCAAACATGTATTTCTTTTTGTGTTGTTTTTTTAAATAAAAAATACATGTTTGCACTTATAAATGGTCTTCTTGTGATTTCCCTTTTTTAAAACCTATCTTGTTCCCAAATCTTATTTTCCCAAAGGACATGTTCCATAATCCAAATATGTACGTGTACACACACATGCTTACTTGTTGGAAAGGTGCACCTGTTTATTTTCTACAGAATACCTTGTGTAGTATACCAAAGTATTTATTTATATTGCTGTTGTTTTTGCAACTGCCATGGTTTTTTGTTCCTCTTGTTGAGATTGTGTAGGAAAAGAAAATATGTTGTGTTCGCTGCTCGCTTCTGCTGCTGCTTGTTTTCCCTTCCGAAATTGTTCCATTTCTCATGCAATCTCGTCATTACCAGTCTTTTTGGTAATGAGAAGTGGGATTATAGGTATATACACAAAGGCGTTATATATATATATATTTTTTTGTCTTTGTTCTTTTCTCTTCCCATTCTCATGGTAGAGTGACGACGACGACGACGACGATGATGATGATGATGACGACGCTGGAGGAGGTAGCAGTGTCGGCTGCATACAATCCCGCAAGTATCCACACACGTTCGTCTTTGTTCTCCCCAGAACACACACCCATGTAGGCTTTGCCTACATATTTGAGTAGTAGGCAGGCACCCATTTCTTCCCCTTCTTTGGCTGCCTTGCTAAAGAAGAAATCGCAAGTGTTGCATTGCAACGCTTTGTGTATGAAGATACAATAAAATCCCCAGCACTACCATGAACAAACAGCAAGCAAGTATCGACAGCAGCAGCATTTTAAATAGATGTTGCCATGTACCTATACACAAAGTGCAGCTGCTACTCCCATGAAACCGCCAACAAAAATAGAATATTCGTAATGTCTTGTGTGTGTTTTTTTTGCAAAAGTACACTAACACACTAGCACTCCAATGTAATGTGCAAGTGTATACAAATAACTATGTAAGTATGTATATTTGGATATGTAATTCCAGAGAGAGAAATTATTTCAGCTCTCTGCGGAATGCCACAATCTTAGAGTACAGGCATCAACATCAACAACGAAGAACGGCAACTTGAGACTATATTACTCTTCCAAACTTGTCTACCTTTACTGTCCGGAGGACTGTCACTTTAGTTGAAGTTTTCCAAAGTCCCATCCTTATCAATCTTTTCTTTATTTTTTGGAGAAAGTAGGAGACTGTGTATGGTCTCGGATCAACATCCTCTTTGCCTGTCCAGGGAATATACGTATATTGCACGCCGTCGATGTAGTCGTAGTCGTAGTAGAAGTCGCTGAGGTGCATTGTTAGTCCGAGTACAGTTTTTATGCTTGTGCTGATACAATAAATTTAAAGAGAACCCTTGGTAGGGAGCGCACTGTTCTGATGGACTGTACGTTTGCAAAACGTAATATTGTTGTTGATGAGGACGGTGGCGGGACAGGTGAGAATGCTGGCAGGGGAACAAGAAAAGAAACAAGTTGGTAGAGCAACTTGTGCGAATACTTTTCTTCTACTTGATGTGTGTTGTTTGTCGGGAGAGAAAACAAAACAATTGTTGGTTTTTTTATTTCACTTTTTCATTTGTCTTGAAAAGTTACTACTATCTTATTACATGGTCTTCATTTTTTCCATTTGCGGCAAGTTATGCCTAGGGTATCAGGTGGATTCAACCAGGCCATTAGTAAAAGCAAAATTACAACAACAATTATTGCAAATGCTGCTATTGCTTTTTCGAGGAGGGTTGGAGGTTTTTGGTGGCATTTGCATTTGGCCATGCTTTGGGTAAACTGAATGTTGTTGCAAATCTAGGCTATCTTTGTCCAGTTACCAGCCAAGAAGCGTGAAGAAGCGGATAATGAAGATTAGCGTGTTCAAGAATACCAAAACAATGGCGATCATATGAACCTTCATGATGTTATGGCGAGTTGGAAAAAAGTTTTTTTTAATTCTCGAAATATTATAATGCTATAATGTCTTAGCTATAATTGCACACTACTCCTTTGTCTGATTCTGGCACTGAAGGACAACTTGATAGTTTTGTTTGTTTGGGTTATTCTCTTTTTAAAAAAGTCAAGTTTGTCAGATGCGTCTGGCAACGAAAGTGGGCACTGAGTGGGGACACTTGAGAGAAATGGGTTTTCCCCAAGCAGAAAATCAAATGGGGGCCAGTTGAGATTGATGATGTTTTTTATGAACACGATTATTATTATTATTATTATTATTATTATTATTATTATTATTATTATTATTATTATTATTATTATTGCTATGAAATTTGTGTGAGACCTGATTTCCTAGGAAAGTATCCAGGGGATGAGCGTCGTCTGGAAGCTTGAGTGAGTCACCAGCCACGAGACAAGTATTGTTGTCGCCAGTGTATCAGGGCTTGCTGGATTCCGTAGAAAAACTCCCACGTAACACTTGAACAATATACTTGATTGTATGCGTAGGCTCAAGGAAAAGCTATTTTTTCAAACTGTTGGAATGTATTTACAATTGTAACTGTATTTTTTGCAGTAATATTATTACGTGTTTTAAATAGTAGCTGTTCGTAGGGGTGATGTCAAACGCGTGGGCGAATGAACGACTTGAGCGCTCTATTGTACTTTCTCGAGGTAAAGGTTTTGAATACACTTGAGTTAAGGTTTTCAAACGATGGTTCTGATCAGCCTCCAATTCCCAACTAACTGTCTTCTCGCTGGGCAGTGGAAGTATTTATATATGAATAATTTTTATTAAACAGAAAATAAGACAAATGGCAAAAAAAAATTATTTTGCAATATTTGCGAATTTCCTGCCTCACTAGTTAATTGTTGCGGAGAAGCTACTCAGAAATTATTAAATAGCTAAATTTATAATTGTATGGATAAATACAGGAAAATTCGCCCATCCCCTTTGTCGTTTGCTTTCTTCCTTCCTTGTTTTCTCCTGTTTTAACTTTACACGCCAACTCACACGGTCTTACTAAAGCTTTTCCAACTTATTAAATATATTATATTACCAGAGTGTAATTAAATATTAATGTTTATAGGCATGAGTATGGTATTCTTCAAGCATCAACCCTTGTTTTGCTAAGACTTGCTTTGTTTTTGCAAATATATTATGTGGGTGGTACATCGACATTTAAATAGGACAACCCTTACTTTGCAAAAATTTTGCAAATACGGAGATGGTACTGTTGTCTCATTGGGAAAACCAGATTCCCACCTGGAGAAACCAGATCCCCACCTGGAAAAATCTGAGGTGGTGGAAAATCAACAAACATGTTTTTAGTCAAGTTAAGAAAGGCGTAGTAGATTTAAATACTTTTGAGTAAACATGTACGTTTTCACGAGGCCACTAAGAAATATTGTTTACGAAAACAACCTGGTTTTAAAGAGAAGAAAACACCAAGTTTTGCTCATCATCATCGTCATCAACACCGTCGTCGTCTCCAGTCAACAAATACGTAGTATTAATGCGCACTTACGTTATCAGAGCATATACACATTTTCCTATATACATTTAAGCATTACTACTACCACTACTACTAATACCTATATATGTTTATAAGCATTTTAAAAGAAATAAAAATATTATAGCTTTTTTTCGGCTTTCACCAGAATGAACATTGGTTAAATTTTCTTGGAAACACAATTTCAATTTTCATCATGATATGCAAACCAATAATGTAAGCTATTTTGACTAATTTATAGTATGTATTTCCTCTTATCATTCTGATACACAGTGGACAAGTCAAAAATTTACCTTGACAAAAAATGTAATAATGAATGAGATTTATTTAAAAGCAAAGGATCTGAAACTTACAGTACAATTTGTTGGCAAGCAATAAATACACAATGAAAAACTTTGAAAGTGCTTTCAACGTTAGTTCAACCTTTTGAAAATGTTTATTTAAACGCTTTACGTTTTTTGAAAAATTAGTATCTGCATATACATGTAATTGTACAACAAAGTGTTATAAAATACGTAAAGGACAAATGTGAACTTCATTTTTTCAAGCTTATTCCAGAAATTTACAGATTGCTTCCGTCGTTGGAATTCATCAGGAGACAAGTTTTTTCGCATCCAAGCAGCTTAAATGTTTCGCAGACCAACGTTCCCTTTTCTCAGGTCTCATTAAATGCCACCCATTTTAAAATGCTTTGTTCCAAGTTTCCAGCAGCTTTACATGTAAGCCACCCTCAATCCTTTTACTTCTATAAATTAGTAGAAAAAAAATCCTATAAAATGAGAGCACAAAATTCGCAAACAGCTCTATATGTAGCCAACCACCAACGCGAAAATGCTTTTTTGACAAAGTTGCTACGAGAAAAGCAAAACTGGATAGTTCCACACAACAAAACAGTTTGTAGCAACATGTTCTTTCGGGATTATTTACCTACCTAAATTATTACATTAGACTTTCCATTATGTCCATACGTAATATCTGTACACAATACACCCTTTATTATTCGCTCATCCTCCTAGTTGTACTAGAAAAGGTATAAAATCCATATTATTAAAGTTTTCCCTCACCACAAAATCCCTGTTCTGTAGCAGCAACCCCACCACCACCACCACCACTATCACCACCACAATAGCATAGAACAGTAGTAGTAGTAGCAACAGCAGCAGCAGCCGTGATGGCAAGTTCTCATAATATCCACACCACTTATTATTATCTAACTGGAAACTTGTAAGCGAAAAAAAAGAGTTACATGCGCTCAATTTGACAACTTTGTTGTTTAGAGGAAGAGAAGGAGGTGGAGGAGGAGATGGAAGAGTTTAAAAAAAGTATACAAGAGCGAAACACTTTTTAACTCAACTTCTTCTCTTTTTTTTAAAAAAAAGAAAAACTCACGAGGAGTTTTCTACACAATGTTCACGGCGATGATGATGATGATGATTATAATACTGACAACGCCGTGTGTGTGCTCTAGTAGCATGTACCTTTATTATTACATAAGCTAGTTCCCTTAGCACATTTTGCACTTTAAGGTTATGTAATGTAGTAATGCATGTAAAAAAAAGAGAAAAAAGACAGAAAAAACGTACTTGGTGTCTATGAGAACGTCTCAGTGTCTCACAGTGCAAGGTAGAAAGTAGGTAGGTACAATAATAGTAAATGCTAGTTGGTTGGTTGGTTAGGTTAGTACACAGTATTTACTTCCTGGATACATGCATCCATCTATCTAGCTATCTATCTATCCATCCATCCATTCAACCATCCTTTCACTCAATTCACTGTATGCACGGCTGTAGTACAGCAAGGGAGGAAGAAGAAGGAGAGAGATAGAGTGACAAGTTAAACGAGGTAGAAAAGGAAAATGAAAAGCAAAAGAAGAAAAAGAAAAAGAGAAAGTGTGTGTGAAAGTGAGAGAAAAAAAATATACGAGCAAGCAAAAAAATGTTGGCATCAGTTCAATCAATAATGGAAACAAGTGAGAGTTGAGTTGAGTGAGTACTATTAGCAATGAGTGAGGGAAAGAAGAAGAAGAAGAGCATCCATCCATCTATTTCTCTCCTTTTTTTCTTATTGAACGATGTCATTGAAGCAAGCATTTTTTTCCTTTCTTTTTTACATTTTATGCTTAAAATATGTATCGAATTTACGGTAGGAAGAAGAAATGAGTATTGCTGGTAACAAAAAAAGGAGAATATTCTTCTTTTTTTTGCTTGGCGGTACAGTATATAATATTTATTTATTTATTTATTTCAGCATGCTATGGTGTCTGCTTTATGGGAAGAGAGTAGTAGAGATGCAAGCAAAGGCACACTTCTAAACGAGAAAGCAAGGCAGAGAAAGTAATCCAAGCAAGTGGTAAGTACGTGTGTAGGTGTAAGTAAGTACAGAGCAAGTGAATGGAAGGAGAACAGAAGCAGCTTAAATTTAATGTTTTTTTCTCTTCTTCTTCTTCTTTTGCATATGTAGGGATATATAAATATGCATACTGGCTGCAAAATTGCTGCTACTTTTACAAATAGCAAAATATGGTGTGCTAGTAGTAGTAGTAGTAGTAGTGGCAACCAGCAGTGAAAGCCGAAAGGTGCACAGGGACTTGTCAAATGTGTACATGAAATCGTTCAATTACACCTTAACTATTTAAGAGCAAGTGAATGGAAGGAGAACAGAAGCAGCTTAAATTTAATGTTTTTTTCTCTTCTTCTTCTTCTTTTGCATATGTAGGGATATATAAATATGCATATTGGCTGCAAAATTGCTGCTACTTTTACAAATAGCGAAATATGCTGTGCAAGTAGTAGTAGTAGTAGTGGTAACCAGCAGTGAAAGCCGAAAGGTGCACAGGGACTTGTCAAATGTGTACATGAAATCGTTCAATTACACCTTAACTATTTCCACCCTTTTACTTTACTGCTAGCTGCACACATACCTATTTAGTAGACTGACTTTCTCCCCATGTATGCTGCTATACTACTACTACCTCCTTGCAATAATACAAATATAATGAACAGTTACTGTCAATACGGTCGTGATGTTTGCATTTTATGAGGATTGGTAGGCAGCGCACAAAGTAAATTTTTATGTGTGTATGAACGCGCCGCTATGTTTATATCTAATAAGTTTTGTATACAAAGTAAACTCGTTTTTACTACATTTTCCTAATACCAAGTTCATTCCTGCTCGCTCGCCTCTATTTTCTTCAGCAATTGCTTTCTCTTTTTCTCTCTCTCTCACTCACTCTCTTTCTCTTCGTTTCCCTTCATACTCCCTCTGTATCTCTTGTTAGTGAAAAGTCTTTAAATCATTCATGTGTGATGGCGCGTGAGTAAATAATCCTTATTCCCTTTTGCACAAATGAGCATTCACAAGGATTCGCGAAAATTTCCCTCTGTGTGCTTCGCTCACTCCTCTTCTCTTTTCCTCTCGCTTTCCTTCCTGTCTTTATCTCTTTCTCTTTTCGCATGCCATTTTGTGAGTGAGTGAGTGAAAGAGTGTGTGTGTGTAAACATCTACCAATCTGTTTATATTCATAGGCCACGTTGTGAGCCAATAATAATTATATAAATATAATAGATAGATGGAGAGACGAACATCAACCAGATTTTAAAATTGAGGAATATGGCAACAGGGAAATTTCATCTTTCTATTATTATTGTTATTATTATTACTATTCAAATATCTATACAAACACAATGCTGAATGTAGTCCAAACTCGGAGCCACGTGGACGTGCATATAGGTACATATTATGTATTTTAATACCATCGGCGCTTAATACCTTCTGCCAATATTAATAATCAGTAATTTGAGTGCTCTCATAGTTTGCACTTGTAACTCGAAAGTAGTATTAGAATTTGAAGAGTTTTTTTTTCTTCTTCTCTTCTTTCGCTGTCATCCATGCCAGCAGCAACATTTTCCCTGTTTCGTATTTTATGCATGACGACGATAATGACACAATGTGCATGTAGGCTATGCATGCAGGTTTCTCGCTGGATGGATGGGTGATGTAAGGCAGGATGTCGCTGTTTTGAAAGGAGAGGCGCAGCACGGAAGAAAATATTGTGTAAAGATTGACACTTTAAGTATAATAGTGTCAAGTCCAATGAGTGCCTACGAAGAAGGTAGTGATGATGATGATGATGATGATGGGGTACATACATACATATATCGTCCGTTGTGCTATTACGTTTGCTTATTATTTACAGCGATTTCAAATAGCGAAAAAGTTTTCGACTTTTTACTCAGGTTGCTTGTTTTTCTATGCTGTCC